>CAUYTI010162220.1:0-21793 GCA_963575145.1 Galago senegalensis | reverse complement strand
CTCCCAAGTAGCTGGGACCACAGGCGCCTGCCACAACACCCAGCTATTTTTTTGGTTGCAGCCATCATTGTTGTTTGGCGGGTCCGGGCTGGGGATTTGAACCCGCCACCTTAGGTGTACGTGGCTGGCGCCTTAGCCGGTTGAGCTATAGGCGCCAAGCCGGAGATTAACTTTTGAATTGGAATGTTGTTTTGGGTCATAGGTTATACTGATTATTATTTGTGATAGGTCATGAGTTATGCTGATTATTATTTTTTAAGTTAAGGGTTAATGTGGTTTTTGCTTTGAACTTTCATATATAAAACAGTTGGTTTGGAAATGGAAGAACAAAACAGTTTTAGAGAGGCTACTTTCACTATTCTCCAGAATCCCAGCCTTCTGCCAAATAAAGTTTGGTGGACCTATCGCCGTCTCCGCATATTGGCTGACGGTGGCAGGTGACTGGACCCTCTTTTCACAGGCACAGGGTTCTTTGGTTCTGGAGACAAATCTCCATGAGGGGGTGTCAAAGTGGTAATACCTCAGGGGCCTCTGACCTGAATATTGGCCTCCAGTCTACCCCCTAACTGGACTTAGGAGATGCTAGTAAGTCAGGCCCTATGGGGTGCTGGGTTGACCTCCCCAAAAGATCAGCAGTCCAGTTGTTGGCAGACACTGAGGGCAGAAACAGCATCTCAGAAAAGGCTCTGAGTATCAACCTGCTACTTGGAGTCCATAGTCCGCCCCGGAGGACCCCTGTCCCTGACCTCAGTGGCTGTAGTGGGCCCCCCAAAAATGCTTCTTCCAGGTGTGTGACTGATTCTGCAACTCCAGAAGGTGTGGACACAGCAGGAGAGAACAAAGCCTGAGACTGAGAGCTCATGGACCCGAGCCACGTGCACACTGTTAAAATGGCTGCATTTCAGCGGAACTGCCTGAGCCAGAAGAAAAAGTAATGGTAGATGCCAAGTTTCCCACATGCCAAGACCAGGCATGAGGCTGCCCTCCCAGGACACCAGAGTGGTTGCAAAACTAATTTTGCCAGCATCAACTGTGTTACCAACCCTGGCCTTTGAAGGGGCTCTCTATGTATTGATAAGAGAAGATCTCCAAGAAATACTAAGGAAACATAAATGTGTTTCCCACGGTGCCATCTGAGTTGGAGGGAGGAGACTGTCCATGTTAATGACGGCAGCCACCTTGGTGGGCAGGAGACATGGGGCTGATGGGGGCAGGGAGCATTTCACTGAAAAGCTTCTGTGTACTTTCTGACTGTGTAAACATACTCTTTCTCTCTCTCTCTTTTTTTTTCTGAGACAGACTCTCGCTCTGTTGCCCAGGCTAGAGTGCTGTGGCGTCAGTCTAGCTCACAGCAACAGCAAACTCCTGGGTTTGAGCGATCCTCAGCCTCCTGACAAGCAGGGACTACAGGCACCTACCACCATGCTTGGCTAGTTTTCTACTATTAGTGGAGACAGCATCTCACTCTTGCTCAGGCTGCCATCACCGACCTTATGATTAAATTCCTTTTTTTTTTTTGAGGTGCTGTCACTATGTTATCTATTTAGAAATAGCTTGGGGCTGAGGCTCTTGCTTCAAAGAAATCATTTCAAAGTCTCAGGCCAAGGTAGGGCTTAAAAAGGGAATTTGGTATGAAGGGTATGCAAGAGGGGCAGCGCCCAAGGCTCAGCAGGTAGGGCTCCGGCCACATACACCAAGGCTGGTGGCCTTTGAACCTGGCCTGGGCCAGCTAAAACAACAATGACAACTGCAACAAAAAAATAGCCAGGCGTTGTGGCAGGCACCTATAGTCCCAGCTACTTGGGAGGCTGAGGCAAGA
This sequence comes from Galago senegalensis, assembly GCA_963575145.1. NCBI lineage: Eukaryota > Metazoa > Chordata > Mammalia > Primates > Galagidae > Galago > Galago senegalensis. Next base: position 19,974 of record CAUYTI010162220.1, on the reverse strand, counting down.
GAATCGCTTAAGCCCAAGAGTTTGAGGTTGCTGTGAGCTGTGATGCCATGGCACTCTACCAAGGGTGATATATTGAGATTCTGTGTCAAAAACAGAAAAGAGGCTTGGTGCCTGTGGCTCAAGCAGCTAAGGCACTAGCCACATACACCTGAGCTGGCAGGTTTGAATCCAGCCTGGGCCCGCCAAACAGCAATGGCGGCTGCAACCAAAAATAACCAGGCATTGTGGCAGGCACCAATAGTCCCAGCTACCAGCTACTTGGGAGGTAGAGGCAGGAGAATTGCTTGAGCCCAGGAGTTGGAGGTTGCTGTGAGCTGTGATGCCATAACACTCTACCCAGGGCGATAGCTTGAGGCTCTGTCTCAAAAAGAAAAAAAAAAAAGAAAAGAAAAGAAAAGAAAAAAGGAACCTGGGAGCCATCTCAGAAATGTAATTCTCAAAGGAGATAACTTCAGATTCTGTGGAAGGGTAGAAGCCAAATTAATGCCAAAAAAATCCACGATGAACAAAATATCAAAATTTTAAATTGAAGCAGGCTCCAAGCTGGCCGGCACCTGCCTCATCTGTCTCACCCTAACCCTGCGCTGCTGGGCTTGCACTCTCCGCCTATGAACTGGACCCGTTATCCTTGCAGCACCACTGTCTACTGGAGCCTCGGTCACAGGGAGGGGCAGCTTGTTAACTTAGAGCACTAGCCAGCTGACTCTGAGCACAGGCACAGCACACTGGTAGCTCCCACTTTTTACATTTCACTCCTTTTCTCACTGGGATCAGCTCTTTTATCCCTTGAAACAATTAAGATAGACAAACAGGGTTCCTCCAAGCTTAATGCATGTTTTACCCACATATTTACTGAGCAAGTAGAGATATATGTGGCAGAGCCAGACATGGCAATGGATCCCAAAGAGCCTCAGAAACAGCTCCGTCCTATGTGTATCAGGACAAGGGGGATGTTGGAATGTGCTGGAAGAAATCCCCAAGTCTGTTCCTCCTTCTGGTTTATCTCTGTTTAGAAAACCGCCAATCCCAGGAGCCCTGGCAGCTGGCTCAGAGAGGCTGCGTTCAGCCTGCTAAAACAAAGCCGATTTGTCAACAGGCCAGCTGCTCCTTAACCACACTTCCTCCTGCAGCCTGCTGCCCCAATGCAGCACAAAAACTTCCCTAAGTGTTCAAATAGATGCGGAGCAGAGATAAAAATTTTTCTTAAGGCTTCACTAGTTTACCAGTTCCCAAGCCTTGATTTGATTAAAGGGGGAAAAAAAGGCTTTCTTTAATAAATGGCAACAGCATTCCACATTCAGCAATGGACCTTTCTTTTTCCACTTTGCCTCCCTTCAAAACCATAGCATGTGGCCTCATGGGCCTGGACATGGTTGGCTGAGCAGGAGGAGAAGCCAAGCATGGTAGACTGAGCCTTGGATACCACCCAGGCCTCCTCTGCCTCCACCGGTCCCTGCAGCAAGGGCCCTGAGCAGGAGAGGCTCACAAAATGCCTGGTGGCTGGAAAATGGCTCTCAAGGCCCAAGTGATACAGCTCTTCCGCCCTCCCCACCCCACCCCGTGGCATTCTGAACCTCTGCCACATGCTAAAGGCCACCCAATTCAGCCATGAGAGGTCACACCAGTACCCTCAATTCCTATCTGGAGGTAGGTCTCCAAGGCTTCCTCTGGTCTCATTTGGATGACCCATCTGCTGGGGGAGTATTGATTCTCCAATTCCTGTAGAACAGAGACACAAGGCTCTTTAAGACCTTCATTCTCAACACAAAGTGAACCTTTACCCCTCTGCATGTCCAGATGCTCCTCTCTTCCTCAAGGAGCCCCCTTCCCAGTATCCTAGGCTCTCAAAGATGCCCTCAGTTTCCTTCAGTCCCCTTTCGCCTCCAGCCTGTCAACCCAGTCCCCACCCTCCTCCCACAAGGTGTCCCATTCGCTGCTTTAGATACAACATTGAAGATGCCCTATGCCCATGATCTAGTGGGGCACCAGCAATGGCTGTGCCTTTAAGCCCTGTCTGCCTTAAGGGGAGACGAGGCTCCATAAATGTGTCCAGTTAATGCCACTGTGGGCACCACCCCTCTGTACTCTCCCCCTATGAACTGATCTGTTATCCTTGCAGCACCACTGTCTACTGGAACCTCGGTCACAGGGAGGGGCAGCTCCCACCCAGAGATAAAATTTTTATCTCTGCTCTGCATCTATTTGAACTAGGACCACAGGAGGCCAGGTGGCAGGGGTGGCCCCTGCGGACAAGGAGCTCATCTCCCTGGAGAGGGGACAACTCTGACTGCAGGAGGACTCAGCATAGTCAAAGGCATAGAGGTGAGGAGGAAGGAATCAAAGGTCAGTTTGTAAATGCTGGCAGGCCAGACCCCTGAAGCACAGAGATAAAGCTGGGAGCTGGAGTGGGAGGAGAGAGGGCTGGGAATGTCAGACTCAGATGTCCAGACTTAATGCAGGAATTGGATTTTGGATAGGGTCCTCAAAGTAATCATCAGGGGAAATTTGAAGACAGGGGGGCTCAAGGAAAGGCCTGAGGCCAAACACCATCACAGTCACCTTCTGGCTGTTTTTTTTTTTTTTTTTTTGAGACAGAGTCTCAAGCTGTCACCCCAGGTTGAGTGCCCTCACAGCAACTTCAAACTTCTGGGCTTAAGCGATTCTCTTGCCTCCCATGTAGCTGGGACTACAGCTGCCAGCCCCAACGCCTGGCTATTTTGTGGTTGTAGTTGTCATTGTTGTTTGGGAGGCCCTGGCTGGATTCAAACCAGCCAGCTCCGGTGTATGTGGCTGGCACCCTAGCCGCTGAGCCATGGGTGCTGAGCCACCTTCTGGCTGTTTTACCCTTAGGCAAGTTACTTAGTCTCTAGGACTCAGTGCCCTCACGGGTAGAATGGCCATACTAGCCACCTCACAAGGTTGAAGAGATAAGGAATGTAAGTGAAGTGAAGCCAACACTCAAATGTGGGTTGCCACCTCTTCTGGGGAATGGGGCTCTTGGCCAGAGGTCTCTGTAGCTGTACAATGTGTACCTGTAAAGGTCATTATCTGTAGGAGGTTTTACAGCCGCCCCTGACATACGCCATGAATGCTATGAATGGTAATGATAATGCAGTGGGTTTCTGAGAGTCCTCTAATATTGTAAGCAAATGTGCATGCCTGTGGGGGGGGGAGTGGGAGAGGGGAAGAGGGATAAGATTTCCTGGTGCAACATCTATAATTGTCATCAGATTCTCAGATGTGTCCATGATGGTTAAGGGGCCCAGGCCCTTAACTCTGCACAGGAGCAGGCTTAGCTGAAATAATGAGAATAATTGGCCAATGTCCCTTCATTTGCTTGATAACAAACTGTTCTCTAGTTTGTTTTTTTACCCTGGAGTCATGAATAGATGTCCATAAAGAACATCACCTGTTTGGAACCTTAGGGTAGGTTTCTGAGATATCATTTAGGTCCTGCAGTCCAGTGACAAACCCATGCTGACCAAGGAACTTATTCATCTGGTCTTGGACCACCCACCCAAGGTTCTGAATTCCAATAGCTAACTCAGCTGGACAGCAACCCATACCAAAGCACTGATGGCAATATCCTGAAATCACCCCATCAGTAAACCCCGATTATCTAATCTTCTGCCCACCAAACTGACTTTAAAAACCCTGTCCCAGGCTTGGCGCCTGTGGCTCAAACGGCTAAGGCGCCAACCACATACACCTGAGCTGGTGGGTTTGAATCCAGCCTGGGCCTGCCAAACAACAATGATGGCTGCAACCAAAAAATAGCCAGGCGTTGTGGCGGGTGCCTGTAGTCCCAGCTACTTGGGAGGCAGAGGCAGGAGAATCGCTTGAGCCCAGGAGTTGGAGGTTGCTGTGAGCTGTGATGCCACAGCACTCTACCCAGGGTGACAGCTTGAGGCTCTGTCTCAAAAAAAAAACAAACCTGTCCCACCAATTCTCTTGGACACAAATTTGAGAGATCTTTCCTGTCTCCTTGCTTAGTGCCCAGCAGAATAAACTTTCCCTGATGTGCACAAATTCTGTCTGTGAACACTGGCTTTCTCTTGGGCAGTTGGGCAGATGAACCTGGAACAGAATCAAACACATTGCATAACCTCAGGTCAAGATCAAGAACTTTGGTCCTGGCTAGGCACTTGTAGCTCAAGCTGCTAAGGCACCAGACACATATTCCAAGGGTGGCAGGTTGGAACCCTGCCCCAGGCCAGCTAAAACAACAATGGCAACTGCAACAACAACAACAAAATAGCTGGGCATTGTGATGAGTGCCTGTAGTCCCAGCTATTTGGGAGGCAAGAGAATCGCTTAAGCCCAAGACTTGGAGGTTGCTGTGAACTGTGACCCCATGGCACTCTATCCAGGGTACAGGGTGACAGCTTGAGACTCTCTTTCAAAAAAAAAAAAAAAAAAAAAAGAACTCTGATCCCTAACCTGAGGGTCTATGAATATTGTTATAGCCAGGACTTCAACATTCTCTAGCCTTAAAATCAAGCTAACAAAATCTGTGTGCAGTGAGAAGTACGTGCTCAGCCTGTCCACAGGTGTAATCTAGATGGCCCCTAAATTTCTTTCTTCGAATCCCAATGTCATAAATGAGCTAAACTCAGCGGCTCCAAACCCCAGCCCTTCCCTGCAACCCGCCTACCTCTGCAGACATCTTCTTCCAGGGAGCCTCGCCCCGGGTACCCACACTGGAGACATCCATGGCGTTGTCTACTGTGGAGGCGGGGTGCGTCCCGCCCCTTAATCCTTGGAGGGAGGGGCGGGGCTCGAGCCAGAGCACACCCTTCCAGGCCACGCCCATCGCCTCATTTCCGGGGACCAGCGCTATTCCAGGCTGTCCGCCAAGACTGGGCCGGCTGCAGTAGAATCTCCCGCCCGGCCCAGGGCCGGGCGCTGATTGGCCCTGAGGCGCAGCGGCGGCGGCTCACGATTGGTCAGCGCTCGGCGCTTAAACTCGGGTGGCGCGGGAACAAGCGCGGCACTGTCTGGAGGAAGCAGCCGGTTGTTCCTAGTCCTGAGGGCTTCACAGAGGCACCATGAGCTACGTTAACCTGCCCACTGTGCTGCCCAGTTCCCCCAGCAAGATGCGGGGGCAGATCCAGGTGCGAACGCCAGGCGGTGTCCGGGCCTGCGGGGGTTGGTTGGGGATGCGGGGTCGGGGTGGTGTCCGGTGTCCGGGTGTCCATGAGGAGCTCTCCTTTCCTAGGTGACTTCTTCTCTCCTAGGTGATTTTCGGGCCGATGTTCTCAGGAAAAAGGTAATGGCTTAGCGGGACGGGGGTGAGGTTTCTCCCCAGGGACCCCCGCCTTCCCAGGCCTGCTGCCCTCCTCGGAGAATCCCCCTCTGGAAGGACTTTCGCAGCTCAGAGCCCGCCCAGGGTACTCCTTCCTGCCGTCCCGGAGGAAGACTCTACCCCTGCCCGCCAGGGTCATCCTCTCCCATTGTAGACACTGTACAAAGTACCACTGCCCCTGGAGCTAGTCACAGCTGGCACGCCCTCCACATAAGCCTCTCGGAAGGGGAGTCCAGTTGTGTCCAGTGGGACAGGCATGTATGTACACCCTCTTTGACAGTTTCCTTTTGTGGCGGCGGAAACACTTGCTTCTGACAGGGAGGAGTCTAAAGCCACAGTGCTTCAGGGTGGTGCTTCTTGGACCCAGCAGCAAGGGCTTTCAACCTTTGTGAGGTTAATTCAGAAAAGCTCTGAGTTCTTAGAACAATTCTGTGATAAAATTACTTTTCAATGCAATCTGCATGTGCCCCTGCCTCCAGCCACCTTCCCCACCTTATCCCTGAGAAACTTACTCCTCCCATCCTTCCTGGACCACCTGGGGACCATTCCTGGGAGAGTTACACCCAGCACTTTCTGCCCCAGCCCCCTCTCCTACTTTGATGGGGCTGGGGCTGCCCACTACCTGGGGGGCAATGGGGAGCCCAGCTTGTGCTGTGGGGTCTTCCTCTCCCAATCTTCTCCAGGGTCCTCAATAGACCCTCTACCCTTGCAGCACAGAGCTGATGAGACGAGTCCAGCGCTTCCAGATTGCCCAGTACAAGTGCCTGGTCATCAAATATTCCAAAGACACTCGCTACAGCAGCAACTTCTGCACACATGACCGGTCAGTCTGCACCTTTGGTCCTGTGGAGGCACAGGCCACACAGTCAGCACTCTCTTTAGGGGGGATGGTAAATAATGGTGATGCCTAGTACTGAATAGTTCAATCAGCAAACTCTCCAGGGTGCCTGGCAAAGTAGCCAAGGGCTCAGCCATTCACAGGGTTCTAGCCCAATGTTTTTCAAACAGGGGCAATTTTGCCCCCCATAGTCCATCTGACAATGTATGGAGATATTTCTGGTTGTCACAACTGGGGGAGCAAGAGATGCTACTGACCCCACAACAAAGAATTGATCTGGCCCCAGGTGTCAGTAGTGACTGCCATTGAGAAACTGCTCTAGAGTTTGTCCCTATACAGAGGCTGCAGACTGGTTTCCTTTGGTATACACAGTGCACTTTTTTTTTTTTTTTTGAAACAGAATCTTGTTTTTCTCCCTGGCTGGAGTGCCGTGGCATCATGATAGGTCCCTGCAATCTCTTAACTCCTGGGCTCAAGTGATTTCCTGCCTCAGCCTCCTAGGTACCTGGGACTACGGGCACCTGCCACCACACCTGACTTTTTTTTTTGAGACAGAGTCTCACTATGTCATCCTGTGGCATCACAGCTCACAGCAATCTCAAACTCTAGGACTTAGCGATTTTCTTGCCTCAGCCTCCCAAGTATCTAGGGCTACAGGTGCCTGCCACAATACCCAGCTTTTTTTTGAAAAAGAGCCTCAAGCTATTGCCCTGGGTAGAGTGCCATGGCATCATAGCTCACAACAACCTCCAGCTCCTGGGCTCAAGCGATTCTCTTGCCTCTGCCTCCCAAGTAGCTGGGACTACAGGGGTCCACTACAACACCCGGCTATTTTTTGGTTGCAGCTGTCATTGTTGTTTGGCGGGCCCAGGTTGGATTCGAACCCTCTAGCTCAGGTGTATGTGGCTGGCGCCTTAGCCACTTAAGCCACAGGCGCCGAGCCCACTCAGCTATATTTTTTTTAGAGATGAAGTCTCACTCTGGCTCAGGTTGGTCTCAAACCTGTGAGCTCAGCCAATCCACCCTCCTTAGCCTCCCAGATTGCTAGAATTATTGGTGTGAGCCACTGTGCCTGGCAATTCTTAGGAATTTTAAAAGAAATAAAAGCACTTTGCTGGCCCCTATTAGTATCGTGGGCCCCAGGGCACTGTACCTGATGAAGAAACCAGCCCTTTCAGTTCCCTTATCAGCTGTATCTGAACAGATTTGGAGAAGAGTTTTTGAGTCTATTGAGCTTTACGTTGAACGGGGCTGACTTCCAGTCCAAAGCATCAAGGGCAATGGCTTGTTTTAAATACAGAACTTCTGTAAGTTGACCACCCAAGGGACTATGACAAATGGTTAACATACGGCGGTGGCCAACACGAGGAACTAGGCCCACTGCACTGATATGTACGTGTGGTGCATGTCAGGTCTATGAAAATCAGGTCGGCTATGGGTGCTGGTCAACTACAAAGGTTCTACTGTAACTAGTTTCTGAATAAGGGCCTTGGCTCTCCAGCCACCTCCCCATGCTCACTGACCTCAGAGCTGTGCGAGGCGGCACAGCAGCCGGTGTTGCAGATACAGGTGGTCAAGTCCATAGCTGTTCCCTGCCCCCTGGTGCTGGTTTCAGGTCTCCCCGGCTTGTCTTGCTCACACTGGCTTCTTTGTTTCCCAGGAACACCATGGAGGCACTGCCGGCCTGCCTGCTCCGTGATGTGGCCCAGGAGGCCCTGGGTGCAGCTGTCATAGGCATCGATGAAGGGCAGTTTGTAAGTTGGCCTGTCCTGGCATTGTTCTTCCTACCAGCTCCTTATCTGTCCCTGCTTTTCCTCTGCTGGCTTGGAACCTGTTCTATGGCTGATCTTTTTGTAGAAGTAACAAGGTTAAGTTCCTTCCACTAGTGTCTGAAAACCCTTTGAATTGCCCTTTCTAGTTTCCATGTTATTATCATAGGATATATTTTATATTTAAAAACATATATATATTTGCAGTTGGCCAGGTGAGGTGGCTCACCCCTGTAATCCTAGCCCTCTGGGAGGCTGAGGCAGGTAGATTGCCTGAACTCACAGGTTTTAGACCAGCCTGAGCAAGAACGAGACCATCTCTAAAAATAGCCAGGTGTTATGGCTGGTGCCTATAGTCCCAGCTACTCAGGAGACTGAGGCAATAGAATGGCTTGAGCCCAAGAGTTTGAGGTTGCTGTGAGCTAAGATGCCATGGTACTCTACCAAGGGCAACAAAATGAGATTCTATCAAAAAAAAAAAAAGGAAAAAGAAAGTCCAAGTGCAGTGGCTCATGCCTGTAATCCCAGCACTCTGGGAGACTAGTCTGAGCCAGAGCGAAACCCCATCTCTAAAAATAGCCAGGTGTTGTGATGAGCACCTGTAGTCCCAGCTCCTTGGGAGGCTAAGGCAAGAAAAGTGCTGGACCCCAGGAGTTTGGAGTTGCTGTGAGCTATAATGCCTTGGCACGCTACCAAGGGCAACAAAGTGAGGCTGTGTCTCGAAAAAAAATGTATATATTTTTTCAGTAGGAAAAAAGATTTCTCAACACTGGTGTATGGGGGTATTTTATTTGTTTGTTTGTTTGTTGGAGACAGTCTTACTTTGTTGCCCTCAGTAGAGTGCTGTGGCATTTTAGGGCACAGCAACCTCAAATTCTTGGACTCAGGTGATCCTCCTGCTTCAGCCTCCTGAGTAGCTTAGACAATAGGTACCTGCCACGACACTTGGCTAGTTTTTCTGTTTTTTAGTAGAGATGAGATCTCACTCTTGTTCAGGCTGGACTTAAATTCTGAGCTTAAGTGATCTACCCATCTCACCCTCCCAGAGTACTAGTATTACAGGCATGAACCACTGTGCCCGGCCTATTTAGTTTGGTTCACTGTTGTGTTTCGCTTGTTCTTTATGCATTTATTTGGAAACTCTGCCCATCTTCCCGTGAAAATGTCTTTTTGTGCCTTCCAGTATAAGCGGGGCAGCAGGTGGTAGGTTGATCTTGTTGCTTTGAAAGGTATGGGGAAGGCTACTACTGTCAGTCTAATGGTTACTTCTTGAGCAGGTGATCGGTCCACTCTCAGGACAGCATATCCAGGGGAGGTTTGCGTTTATTTATCCTGCTTTGTATTTGGTGTAACTTTCCAGTTCCTGGGAGGAAATTATTAAGCCATTATCACTTGAAATGTCTCTCCTGTCCCTCTGTGGTATTATGGGTACTATTTTCCAAAGTGTGCTTTGTATTGATGACTCTATTTTTCTGTCTTTCTGTTCTAACTCATAATACTCATTTTTGTTTAACAATTTAGGGCGGCACCTGTGGCTCAAAGGTGTAGGGTGCCAGCCCCAAAAACTGCAAAAAAAAAAAGAAAAAAAGAAAAGAAAAATTGGCTCGGTGCCTGTGGCTCAAGTGGCTAAGGCGCCAGCCACATACACCTAAGGTGGTGGGTTGGAATCCAGCCTGGGCCCGCCAAACAACAATGATGGCTGCAACCAAAAAATAGCTGGGCATTGTGGCAGGCACCTGTGGTCCCAGCTACTTAGGAGGCTGAGGCAGGAGACTCGCTTGAGCCCAGAAATTGGAGGTTGCTGTGAGCTGTGATGCCACAGCACTCTACCCAGGGGGACAGCTTGAGGCTCTGTCTCAAAAAAAAAAAGAGAAAAGAAAAGAAAAATTGCAGGTGTTGTGGCAGGTGCCTGTAGTCCCAGGTACTGGAAGGCTGAGGCAAGGGGATCACTTGAGCCCAAGAGTTTGAGGTTGCTATGCCACAAGGGCACTCTACCGAAGGTGACAAAGTGAGACTGTCTCAAAAAAAAAAGTTTACTGGGTTTTGTTTTGTTGTTGTTGTCACCCTCAGTAGAGTGCTCTGGTGTCACAGCTCACAGCAACCTCAAACTCTTGAGTTTAAACGTTTCTCTTGCCTCAGCCTTCTGGTAGCTGGGACTACAGGTGCCCTCCACAACACCTGGCTATTTTTTTTTTTTTTTCAGTATTGTTGTCATTGTTTAGCAGGCCTGGGCTGGGTTCTAACCTGCCATCCCCAGTGTATGTAGCTGGCACCCTAAGCACTGCGCTATGGGCGCCAAGCCCAGGTTTTTTTAATGTATGCTATTCCTTTCATTATTTTTCTGAAACTCTTCTTTTAGTCTTTTCCAGCTAACTCTTTCCATTTCCTTAGGAGCACATTCTCCAGTTGAGTTTGGTGGTTGTCTTTTCTGCTCCTATGCAGAAAATTTCTCTCCTATGCTTTGGAATTTTTTTGTTTTCCCCCACTCATCCTGAATGAATGGAACTAAAACCTGCTCTGGAAGGGGCTTAGCTTACGTAACCCCTTTGCAGTTTTGGGGTCACTTCAAGTGCATTAGGAAGGATGACAAGAGTTGCTGTAATGAGTATACCCATAAGTCCAGTAGCTTAATGTGATAGATAGATGTAATAAATGTGATAGATGTAATAAATATATTTACTTGTCAAAGAGTGAACATATATATTCAAGATCAACAATCTGATGATTTCATACGGTAGGGATTTATTTCTCACTCACCCGGAGGCAGAAGTGAGCAGTTTGTGATCTCTGCCTGCCCTGCCTCCCAGTACAGATCCGGGAAGCTCCGACTGTAATATCTCACAGGGATGGTGGAGATCCTGCCTTTTTGGCCCTGTTCTCACCTGGCCTCTTCTGTGAATCACAGCCCCAAACTCCATGGCCATGGAGAAGTTGGCAGTCTCCCCGTGGAGAGGGATTCCAGGCCACCAGCACTGGCTGTGGCTTCTAGACCACCCAGCAGCTGATATCAGCTCCGGGCCCTGGGTGTGCCCATTCCATTTCGGATCCTCAGAGGTGTGCTTTTGGGCACTCCCTTGTCACTACATGGGTGGAGGGATCTGGGCAAGATGGTGCTCCAAGTTGGGAACGAGGCTCTTCCCTTTCTCTCCAAACTGTTTTCTCCAAATGGATTTGGGGATATTGCATCAGCTTTGAGGGCATGGCCCTCTCAGAGCTGGGAAGCTTTAGTTCTAGGGAAGCTCTCCCTCCAGACCCTGTTGCTGTGAGTTGCCTCAGCTCTGCTCTCCTGGCTTTGGGTAAACCTTGTTTGCAGAGGCCAACCTGGACATGCATTCTCCCCTTATTCCTGGTTGGTTGACATCCAAATGCCCCAGGAGCCAGCAAACCAAGTCCTGTTGCTCATTGTGCCCTGTACGAGGGTTTTGTTTGTCTATTTCCTCCCCGGCAAGCAAGTCCAACCCCAGCTGGACCAGTGCATGTTTATTATACCCACTGTACAAACACCACCATCCTTCTGCTCTGCCCTGGTCTCTGCCAGCCTTGTTCTCAACAAGAACTCCAGGGTCTTCCCAGTGCACTTCTGGATTGAGGAGGTGGGCTCTGTACAGAGGACCCAATCAAAGGGCTACCCCCTTACCCCTTCTCCCTCTGAGTGGACAGTGGATAAAGCCACACTTTGCCTGCCCTGTCCCCATTTTCTGTGCCAGCAGGTCCCAGACAAGCTGCCCTGCATTCCTGAAGAAGGCCCTGGGTCAGAGCTTGTGTGCTCACTGGTGACTGGGTGAGGCCCAGTAGCACTCAGTCTGCCTTGTAGAAATTGCTGGCACTGGGAAGTGATTTCATCTGAAGATCCTGAGGCCATAAGCTGAGGGTGTTAGGATTTCAGATTTTTCAGATATGGAATATTTTGCACATATAACATGAAATATCTGACTGCGCCTGTAGCTCAGTGGCTAGGGTGCCAGCCACATACACCGCAGCTGGAGGGATCAAATCTGGCCCGGGCCTGCCAAACAACAATAACAGCTACAACCAAACAATAGCCAGGTGCTTTGGTGGGCCCCTGTAGTCCCAGCTACTTGGGGAAGGCTGAGGCAAGATAATCACTTGAGCCCAAGAGTTTGAGGTTGGTGTGAGCTGTGATGCCATGGCACTCTAGTGAGGGTAACAAACTGAGACTGTCTCCAAAAAAAAGAAATATTTTTGAGATGGGACCCAAGTCAAAATACAAAATTCATTTATGTTTTATATAACCTTATACAGATGGTCTGAAAGTAATTTATAACGTTATGCATGAACCAAAGTTTTGACTGTGACCTGTCCCATGAGGTCAAGTGTTGAATTTTCCACTTGTGCCATGTCACTGCTCAGAAAGTTCCAGATTTTGTAGCATTTTGGATTAGGGAGAGGGCCAGGGCCAAGCTGCAAAGCAGCAGCTCATTCCTGGGCCAGGAGAGGGGGTGTTGCTGCTCTGCTTTGTCTGCCTCAGAGGGATTAAGGAGGGGTCTCCTTTCATCTTGCCTCCAGCCCATCAGAGTGGCCTTGCCTGATGCTGCTCTTCAGTAACAATGATGGCATCCCGCCAGGCCAGGGCCCAGCTCCTGGGGCTGCTCTGCTTTTTCCAACCCAGAAAAACAAATAAAAATCCCATGGCATGTTGGCCTAGATCAGCGGTTCTCAACCTGTGTGTCCCGACGCACAGGAACTGTATTAGAGGGCCACGGCATTAGGAAGGCTGAGAACCACTGCCCTAAGTCCTTCTAATCCTTACAAATACATATTTGTTTTTTTCTTTTTTTTGTATAGACAGAGTCTCACTATCGCCCTTGGTAGAGTGCGCTGGTGTCACACAGCTCACAGCAACCTCCAACTCCTGGGCTTAGGCGATTCTCCTGCCTCAGCCTCCCCAGTAGCTAGAACCACAGGCGCCCCCCACAACGCCTACCTGTTTTTTGTTGCAGTTTGGCCGGGGCTGGGTTTGAACCCTCCACCTTCGGTATATGGGGCTGGCACCTATAGCTCAGTAGTTAGGGCGCTACACTGGGGCTGGCAGATTTCAACTTGGCCCAGTCCTGCTAAACAACAGTGACAAAAAAAAACAACAACAAAAAATACCTGGGCCGTGTGGCCGGTGCCTGTACTCCTAGTTACATGGGAGGCTGAGGCAAGAGAATCACTTAAGCCCAAGAGTTTGAGGTTGCTGTGAGCTGTGATGCCACAGTATTCTACCAAGGGCAACATAGTGAGGTTCTGTCTCAAAAAAAACAAAAAAATAGATCAGGCTTCTCTCACATCCTCTGGCCATTTTTCCACATCAAAAAGTACCCATCTTTACAAATATACTACATTTTGTTTAAGCTTCCTTGTCTGTGGTATTTAGACACACAGATGTCTTGGGCTATCCCCTGAGGCACTGGGATGTAACTGGTGAGTGGAGCAGCCCGGCAGGGCCAGCCTTGTTCTTTCTTTTTTCTTTTTTTTTTTTTTAATTTTGCTTTCAATTGGCTTTCAGTCTTCTTAGTTTGAAGTTTTTTTTTTCTTTTGCTTTCTTTCTTTCTTCATTTATTTTTTACTGAGACAGAGTCTCACTCTGTGGCCCTCAGTAGAGTAACGGGGAATCACAGCTCACAACCTCCAATTCTTGGGTTTAAATGATTCTCAGCCTCGGCCTCCCAAGTAGCTGGGACTACAGGCACCTGTCAAAACGCCCAGCTATTTTTTGGTAGAGATGAGGTCTCACTCTGGCTCATACTGGTCTTGAACCTCTGAGTTCAGGGTAATCCACCTGCCTCAGCCTCCCAGGGTGCTAGGAGTACAAGCGTGAGCCACCATGCCTGGCCTTTTCTTTGTCTTTTTTTTGAAACAGAGTCTCACTTTGTTGCCCTGGGTAGAGTGTCCTGGCGTCACAGCTCACAGCAACCTCAAATTGCTGGGTTTAAGTCATCCTCTTGCTTCAGCCAATATAGGTCAGTCTACTACAGGTGCCTCCACCATGCCTGGCTAGTTTTTGTATTTTTAGTGGAGATGGGGTCTTGCTCTTAACTAAAGTTGATTTCCAATTTCCAAGCTTGAGAGATCCTCCCACCTCAGCCTCCTAGGGTGTTAGGATTACAGGTGTGAACCACCATGCCCAACCTCATTCATTTTTTTGATCAGGTTTTTAAGTTCCTGCCCTAGGGCAGCTAGCTCCAAGGTGCTAGAGATAAAAAATGAGAGCCCAGGGGCAGCACCTGTAGCTCAGCTGCTAGGGCGCTAGCCACATATATGGGAGCTGGTAGGTTCAAATCCAGTCTGGGCTTGCCAAACAACAATGACAACTACAACCAAATATAGCCAGGAGGGGCACCTGTAGTTCAGTGGGTAGGACACTGGCCCCATATACCAAGGGTGGTGGTTTCAAGCCCAGCCCAGCCAGCTAAAACAGCAATGACAACTGCAACAAAAAATAGCTGGGCGTTGTAGCGGGCACCTGTAGTCCCAGCTACTTGGGAGGCTGAGGCAGGAGACTCGCTAGAGCCCGGGAGTTGGAGGTTGCTATGCCATGGCATTCTACCCAGGGGGAGAGCTTGAGGCTCTGTCTCAAAAAAAAAAAAGTGGTTACCAAGGCCATTTAAATATATTGCAAACATGGCTCGGTGCCTGTGGCTCAAGAGGCTAAAGCGCCAGCCATGTACACCTGAACTGGAGGGTTTGAATCCAGTCTCAGCCCACCAAACAGTAATGACGGCTGCAACCAAAAAATAGCCGGGCATTGTGGCAGGCGCCTGTGGTCCCAGCTACTTGGGAGGTGAGGGCAGGAGAATCGCTTGAGCCCAGGAGTTGGAGGTTGCTGTGAGCTGTGATGCTACAGCACTCTACCCAGGGCGACAGCTTGAGGCTCTGTCTCAAAATAAATAAAATAAAATATTGCAAACAACTTGGGCATCTACAAATAATTTAAGCACTTCTGTCTTCATCTGTATCCAAGGCCCCTTGGGGACCTCCATGGCAGGGACAAGAATTTACAGTTTACTTGGGAGAGGCGTGACATTTGCACTTTAAATGTGGAAGGACACATTAGGTGGAAGCTCTTGATTGTGGGTATCAGCCCTAGGTCAGAAAAGGCGCTGGGCTGTTGTGGCCTGCATGTCCACTACAGCTGGGAGGACGTCAGATGGACGGTAGTCCCCCCAATCGGGAGTGTAAGAGTGGCTCCAGGCTAGCCTGAGTGGCTGCAGTTGTTGGATCTGGCAGTGTCTTTTCCGAGGCTCCGGGGAAGAGCTCACTCTCTTCCTCTGCGCCCCCCTGCCCCCAGTTCCCCGACATTGTGGAGTTCTGTGAGACCATGGCCAACGCCGGGAAGACGGTGATCGTGGCTGCATTGGATGGGACCTTCCAAAGGAAGGTAAGGGGTCATTCCAGGCCTTGGGGTGGGATCAGAGGGAGGAAGGTGCCTGGAGGGTGCAGGGCAGTGCACAAAGACTTTAGCCCAGTGTGCTCTTCCCCATCTCGACACAACACTCCCTGGATGACCTGGGCTTGGCCACCACAGGACAAGTTCTGCTCTGCCCAGAACTGAGCCTGTCCAGACTAGATGCCATCTGCTGTGGCAGGTGCTTTGGCAAAGGGATAGGTCAGGGTTTAGTGCTCTTTGGGAGACCAAAGTCAAGGCAAGCTGTGCTGGCTTTAGTGTTTATGAATCAGAGGGCTTAAAAGAGAAACCCACCCAATGAGGTGACCATATGCACTGCTGTCGTTCCCTGGGAGTGCAGGCTTTTGGGCCCATCCTGAACTTGGTGCCCGTGGCCGAGAGTGTGGTGAAGCTGACCGCAGTGTGCATGGAGTGCTTCCGGGAAGCCGCCTACACCAAGAGGCTGGGCATGGAGAAGGAGGTAGCTCCCACCCACCTTCTCCCCTGCAGGGCAGGCTGGGATGCAGCTCTGCCTCCTGAGTCCAGGCCCTTCACATCACCCTTTCTGTGTCCCTGTGGCCAGGTTGAGGTGATTGGTGGAGCGGACAAGTACCACTCTGTGTGTCGCCTCTGCTACTTCAAGAGGGCCTCGGGTCAGCCTGCTGGGGTGGACAACAAAGAGAACTGCCCGGTGCTGAGCAAGCCAGGGGAGGTGGCTGCAGCAGCCACCAGGAAGCTCTTTACCCCTCAGCAGGTCCTGCAGTGCAGCCCGATCAACTGAGGAGGCCTGAGAAGGGCCATCTGCCGCCGCCTAGCGGTCGCCTGCCCCGCCTGCTGTGTGGCCAGCCAGTTGGGGAGGGTTGCTGTGCCTGGGGGACTTTCTGAGGCTGCCACACACGTCACGTGTCACATGGCTCCCTCATTGCCTGCTCACCAGCCCTTTCTTGGTTCCCCTCTGGGCTGTTGGGATGAGCTGTAGACACACACACCCCCCTTCTCTGGGGAGTGGGGCAGAGCCACATGCTGTTGTGACATCAGTGCTGCTGGCCTCTTCCCCCTTTTGTGGCTTTCACTGTCAAGTTTCTGTTCTCCCTGGGAAGTCTGGGCACTAGCACTTTGCGCCTTGGCCCACACAGCTTTGGTCCCTCTGCCAGGACAGGTCCCACCTTAGCCTGGGGCCTGGGGACGGCCTGGCCTCATGCCCTCTGGCTCCCTTTGGGCTCAGAGCCCTTCTATGCTCTGCTGCTGTTTTTCTCCAGAACTACAGCACTTGTCACCTTGTGACACTGACTCAGCTGGGGCTCAGACCCCAGGGAATCATCTTTAAAAGTGGGAAGCAGGGGAAGGGTCCATGCTTCAGTGTGTGAAATTAGTAACTAATATTAAAATTCAATAGTTGGTGAAAGCCCATTTCTCTTCAACTTGTTTCAGATGGCTCTGATGTGATTGGGTGGGCAATATTTTCCAGATCTTTTTGTAGTACTAGTGCCCTCTTAATCACAACCCCTTTTAACCAAAAAATGATTCTAGAATGTGTCCTAAGAGGGGTGTTCACCTGGCTCCCTGCCTGGGGCAAGGCTGGGCAGATGAGGCTGCTGTCCACTGGGCCCTCCCAGGTTAGGTTTTGTTTGTGAAACGGACACTTGATAGCTGAGAAGCCAAGATAACGCAGCTCAGCTGTGCCTCAGAAAATGAGTTGTTGGCAGCTCACCCAGAGGCAGGATCCGCTTGGGGGGTGGTGCTCAGACGAGGTGCTGGCCTCCTGACACTGCCTTTCCTTTGCTACACTCACCCCATTTGCTGAGGATTTGTCACAAGCCACAGGTGCAGCCTGTCCTGTAGCATTAAGGCCTAGAATACACTGACCTGGGAGTTGGGTCCTACTCCTCTGTACTCAGGATTTTGAAACTCAGGGCCCACTGTTGACAGCTGCCTCTGTCATTGCTCAAAAGGGGAAGCTGAGAGTTGCTTCATGGGCCCTGGCCTCTCCTGGCCAGCAGGGCTCAGGCTTTCAGTTGTCGGCTGGGGCAGCCAGGCCCTCTCCATGCCATAGCCCAGGAGGGGGTCCAGAGGTGCCGACCCCACCCCATGGGTCCTGCTATGAAAGGGGCAGTCCCTAGGTGCCTACAACTCTGGGAAGGAGACAGCAGGGCTCTCGCGAGGCGGTCCAGGAAAGTCAGCTGTGCAAGCTGAGCACAATTGCTATTTTAAGACTTTGGTGAAAGGCCCATGAAGAATGAGACCCTGGACTGGGAAGAGGCTACCACCACTTTGTTCAGAATATGAGTAGTTCCATAAGGCCAGCCCCACGGGTATTCCCAGAACCAAATCTCTTCCTCCCACCCTAAGGCTGA
Organism: Galago senegalensis; assembly: GCA_963575145.1. NCBI lineage: Eukaryota > Metazoa > Chordata > Mammalia > Primates > Galagidae > Galago > Galago senegalensis. The sequence goes on along the minus strand of CAUYTI010162220.1, from coordinate 2,318 downwards.
GGCCAGCCAATGACAATGGAGACTGAGAAAATCTTTATTCTGTCCAACTGTCTGGCAGAATCCATCGAGGGGGCCAGGGCATTTTCTCCAAGGCTCAGCCCTTGGCCCTTACCCACCTTTAACTAGCAAAGGCAGAATATTTACATAAAGCTGGGTGTTGTCAGGCAAAGCCCCTCCCCACTGCCAGGGGCTGGGAGCAAGAAGGAAATGCTGCCCTGCCCCCACACCCAGGGCAGCCCAAAGGTACTGGCACAGGGTGGTGACCCCAGACCATACAGCAGTGAACAATAGGGACCTGGCCCAAGGCCAGGCAGAGACTGTGGGTGTGGGGACAACCTGAGTGAGGAGGAAGCAGGGGGCTGGAGCCTATCACCAGCCACAGAAGACAGGTGAGGCCCCCCCACCTCTATCTTTGGCAGAGAACCCCAGTAACTGCTGCTGCCATGTGGCCTGGGCTCTGCTCCTTGGGGCTGGGGAAGAAGCGAAGGCACTTGTAGAAATGGCACAGGAGGTTCCTCCCACTACTGGCTACTCCAGGCCAGGCTGGGGCTCATTAAAAGCAATGAAAAAACCCATTTGGTAAAAACCCTCTTCTAAAAAATGCTCTTGAGTGAGTGGGTGCCTAGGAAGGCCCCTGGGCACAGGCATGGGTTGTTGGGATATGGCTCTGGGGAGCAGAGGGGGCTCTAACTGCAGCAGACACCGGCAGGAGAAGCTGGCAGCCTCGGAAACAGGACGTGGGGAAAGTCCGGGCCACGTCCCCAGCGGCCCCGTCCCCTTCCCACTTGCCACTCTCAGTACACAGGGGGTGGCTGGTAGCCCTCGGTGGTCTCTGCGTTCTGGGTGAAGGGTGGCTGCTGATAGTTGTCCACAGGTGCTCCCGGGTAGGAGGCGTACGCTGTGCTGGGGTCCGGAGTGGGATCTACGTAGTTCTGGGTGAAGTCATCCACACCAGCTCTGTAGCGCTGGTAGGCTAGGGAGGCCAGCACACCCTGCAGGGAGTCCCAAGGCCTGGGTTAAAGAGGGAAATGGGGTGTAGAGGGAAGGGGACCTCAGGACTCCACAGAGCTGCCCACCCCAGGCCCACCTACCCAGGAGAATATGGAAAAGAAGCTGAAGGTGATGGCTGCCCGGGCAGAGTCGGCACCAATGAGCACATCATGTGGGTTAGTGGCAGCCCACTGGTTGGTGAGGAAGCAGAAACCAACAAACCACAGGAAGGTCCAGAGAGCTGGGGAGAAGACAAGGAGGGCTCAGCTCCAAGGAAGGGCAGGGGCTTTCCAGGGCCCTGGGAGGGCAGGGCAGGCCCTAAGCAGGGATCTCCCGAGAGCCCCAGGGTGTGTAAGCCACAGGAGCAGGAGGGCCAGGTGGAGGCCCCAGGAGGCCTGGCTCCAAAGTCCTGAACTCAGGCTTCAATGCCAGTGGGTTTCAGCAGATGGGCAGAAATGCCTACTGCCAGCCCAGAGAATAGACAAAGGGACACCGACAAAGCCTCTCTGCTCAACTGGGGCTGGGGACCCTGAGCTGCTCCCAGGCCCTCTTGAGGGGGCTGAGGCCCCTCCACCCCAGAATGCTAGAGCTAACCCCTCCCATGCCAGTTCACCTCCCAAGCTCCAAGGGTTGTTAGTGGCAGATACCTGAGAAAAGCAGGTCACTGATGACCAGGTACTTGCGGTCAGTGACATTGCTAATCTGGGGGAAATATACGTCAATCACCAAGAAGAAGGCCGAGGCCAGGAAGGCCAGCACCCCGATGGCACTGCCATAACGGCAGGCGTCTTCGTTGTGGTTGAATACGCAGTACATCTGACTTGATGAGTGGGTGTTGCTGTAGCCCTCCCCAAAGATGCATGAGAACACAACCAAAGCGAAGACCTGAGGGAAGAGGAGGGTCCAGTAGGGCTGGGGGGTCCCCAGAACAGTCCCTGTGGGTACACACAGCAGAGTCCCCTCTTAGGACTCGGGAGACAGGGGACACGGGGAATGGATGGGAAGTTGGCAGACTGCCTGTCCCTGCTGCCTGCAGGAACTACCTCATTAGGGCACGTGATGGGGATGCAGGGTAATCACCCCACCACCAGCCCATCCCCACTTTGAGCCAGTTTAGGCTTTTTTTTTTTTTTTAACAACTTCAATTGCCTTTATTGGCTCGGTGCCTGTGGCTCAAGTAGCTAAGGCGCCAGCCACATACACCTGAGTTGGCGGGTTCAAATCCAGCCTGGGCCTGCCAAATAATGATGGCTGCAACCAAAAAATAGCCAGGTGTTGTGGCAGGCACCTGTAGTCCCAGCTACTTGGGAGGCGGAGGCAGGAGACTC
>CAUYTI010162218.1:0-29483 GCA_963575145.1 Galago senegalensis | reverse complement strand
GGCATTACAGCTCACAGCAACCTCCAACTCCTGGGCTCAAGCGAGTCTCTTGCCTCCGCCTCCCAAGTAGCTGGGACCACAGGCGCCCGCCACAACGCCCGGCTGTTTTTTGGTTGCAGCCGTCATTGTTGTTTGGTGGGTCTGGGCTGGGGATTCGAACCCGCCACCTTAGGTGTATGTGGCTGGCACCTTAGCAGGTTGAGCTATAGGCGCCGAGCCCTCTAGCCAGGGTTTCATTAAACATTTACCAACCACCTAGGGCAGGTGATCTACAGCTATGGACAAGGCAATTTCCTTGAACTGGGGTGGGGTGGGGAGATTCTCCAGAAAGTAAAACCTGCTCAGGGAGTCCAAGCAGAACATGCTTCCTCTAAAACCAGGTATCATCACAACTGATCACACGCATTTTCCTGGGCTCATCCAGAGGCAACCCCAGCCCCGCTGGATAATTATAGTAACTGGCTCCCAAAGCCCTGCAGAGCCTCAGCCAGGACTGGGTATTCCAGTCCTAGCTCCAGTCCACAATCTCTGGTTTCCACCTGGTGAGAACAGTTCTCAAATCCTGTGTGCATCAGAATCAGAGGGAAGCTTGCTTGACAACTCAAATCACCAAGCTCCAGAGCTCAAATCACGAGCTTAAGATGGAGTCCAGAAATCTGTGTTGGGTTTTTTTTGAGTCTCATTTTGTCGCCCTTGGGAAAGCTGTAGCATCACAACTCACAGCAACTTCAAACTTCTGGGCTTAAAGTGATTCTCTTACCTCAGCCACTCAAATAGCTGGGACTACGGGCACCTGCCACAATGCCCAGCTACTTTTTTAGAGACAAGGTCTTGTTCTGGCTCTGGCTCAGGCTGGTCTAGAAATCATAAGCTCAGGTAATCCACTCACCTTAGCTTCCCAGACCGCTAGGATTAGTGTGAGCCACCTCGCCTGGCCAGAAATCTATGTTTTTAATGAACGCTCCAGATGTTGGAGTCCCAGACCTACACTTTGGAATAAAAGTCACTGGCTTAGAACCCCATGGCTGCTCCTCCCCATCCTTCCTAATCATCCACTTGCCACACCAATAACTCATCACTGTACCCTAATGACTCCAAAGGTGGCACAGAGGTGGTTCCGAAACCCCAGAAGGGAAAAGGATGGCCCAGCCAGGGGGTTATACACAAACACACATCCTTTCTACCTAAATGTAAAAAGGTTCCATTAAAGTCTGAATATTTTAATTTTTTTTTTTTTTTTTTTTTTTGCAGTTTTTGGTTGGGGCTGGGTTTGAACCTACCACCTCTGATATACAGGGCTGGTGCTACTCCTCTGAGCCACAGGCACAGCCCCTATTTTAAATAATTTTTTTAAACTCCATTCAGAAACATCCCCCAGTCAAGCTACTAAGTTGTGAAGAGGAGCAGGGCTGTTGAGCTCGTAATAACCAGCTTTTTTCTCTGCATGCAACAGAGTGTTGAGGTCGAGGCTGCACTGGACATCACAGCAGCACAGGGCCAAGGAGCCAGGGGCCTTTGGCTTTCAGAGACAAGCCATAGGTTCTGAAGAGAGTGCCCTCAGCTTCAATACCAACGCCCTACCCTTATCAGAGGGAGCCCAAAGAGTGAAGCGACCATAGGTTCTGAAGAGAGTGCCCTCAGCTTCAATACCAACGCCCTATCCTTATCAGAGGGAGCCCAAAGAGTGAAGCGAGGGGCCTACGCTGAGCAGGGAGGCAAGATCCAGGGAGGACACGACCATGCTCAGACCAATGGGACCCAGGGCCCCATGGGGGCTTTATTTTGACACCACTTTGTTTCAATACAAACAGTCCAAAAAGAAAGTCATGTCCCTCTGGGGGAAGGTGGGGGAAGAGTGGTCTGTGTTGCTTGGGAGTCCAACCTACAAACCAAAGGTGGAGGTTGGGCCCAGACTGCCAGCATGGCAGGGGAAGATGGCACCAAGAATGACACAGTGCATGGCCCAGTGGCCAGAGGGTGAGGCCTACAACTCTGTAGGCCCTCAAGCTCTTGCTGGTGGGGTGCTGTCCAGACCCCCCTAAGCCCAAGATGATGCAGAGGAAGAAAGCTGAGCCCCAGGTGTCTGCTTCTGTCCCTCATGTCCTTTGCTCCCTTGGCCAGTATCACGCTCACAGCATCCAGAGTCAGGACATGGCAGAGGAGATCCACCATAGCCACTGACCAGGGGAAGAACAGAGAAAGTCAGAGGAGGGGGCAGAGGGTCCTGTGATCCACAGTAGATGGTATGGAAGAACTCAGACCCCTAACAGAGGTAGTCCTCCAAGTGGGATTACTATAAAAAGGAGTGGTAGAGACAGGGATCGCTTAGGCCTCCAATCTGATCCCAAATGAAACCTTTAGGTACCAGGTAGTTTCTAGCCCTTAGTTAAGGCCCATACGAAGATCCTCCCCGCCCCTTCCCTCTCCCAGTACCCAGAAGAGGCCACTGGCAGCAGCAACAGGAATAGCAATGCAGAGCCTCTCTCCCCTGGGGGGCGCTGGTCTACAGCAGAGCTCTTTCTAGACCTCCCCCTCGTTTCAGAAGTCAGAGGCCCAAGCCCTTAGAATACCTGGAAGGATCCAGCAAAAGCACTTTACAAGTTTCACTTTCCCTACTTGGGGAAATACTGGACCAGACTAAGCCATTCCATGGGAACTGCCTCCCCTCACTCCCAGTGTGGCAGGGACAAGTGAGCAGCAGCTTTGGGGACAGAATTAGGACAGTAATTTCACACAGAGGAGGGGGTGCAAAGGCAAGAGAACAAAGGGCTCAATCCACAGGCAGAGGACAAGGGCTGATACTGACCATTCCCCTCACCCAAGATCCTCAAAGGCCACCCACTCTAACACCACACATAGAAAGTAACAAATCCTCCCCAGCTTCCTGAAGGCAAGCATCCCTGGCCTGGGATTCATGGGGTCTGGCTGCTGTCACCACCATACACCTGAGCCACGAAGCTTGCATCAGTAGGAACCATAGCGATCCTGGAGGAGGATAGGGAGAACAAACAAAGTCAGAGTCTGTAACCTGCAGTTTCCTGCAAGCTCACTGCCTCTCCCCAACCCACACCCCATAGCAAGGCCAAGACACAGGGGGCTGGGCACCACCACAAGGTGGGAATAAACAGTGAGAGCTAAGACAGGGGGCACTTGGGCCCCAATCAAGGAGGAGGCACTGCCAGACCTCACAGAAGCTAGGGAGGGAGAACAGCCCTGGTACGCAGCTCAAAGGAAGGAAGCTGCCTCTTTCAGAAAAGAAAATGCTCTTTAAGCTCTGAGAGGATACCCCTAAGCAGTGTCTAAATGTAGTGGTGAAGGCAAACCTCCAAGCACTACTGGGTAGGCCCCTCCCCAAGTTAGACAAAACCCAGCCTCACCTGCAGTGAATTCATCACACCGTTGGCCAGCACAGCCATTTTCCCAGCCACAGACTTAACACCCTGCTTAAACTGGGCAATGTCAGCTGTAGGGAGCACATTCCCCAGAGATACACTTCCTGTATAAACAAGGGAAAAGGTGACCCAGAGCCTGGCAGGGGCCTCCCACTCTGCAGACAGGCAGTCTGGTACCTCTCACTCCTCTGTGGCCATACCTGCTCCATGAGCTCCATCTATGTCCCCAAAGAGGTCTGAAGAGCTGATGGCACTGCTGCCTGAGAGCTGCTGTAGCCGAGACCTGGCTTCATACTGTGGTGAGGAAAAGGCAAAAGCCTGGGGATATTTGGCCAAGAATCCAAGGACTCATAGAAGCCCAAGCCACCCCGGTGCTAAAGCCCAAAGTGGTGGACGGAAGAAAGCTCTTGCTTCTACCTGCTGCCTCCAGCCTCAGGACAGACAACTCCACTTACCTCAGCATCCACCTCCCGCCCAAAAAACATATCGGAAGAGATGGCTTTGGCTCCTGCAAATTTCTGACGTGCTTCACTGGACTCGAGGCTTGAGTTCCGGCTCTCCACTTCCCTCCGGTTTGTGGCTCTGAAGGGTAGACGTGGAACTCTCTGACCCTTCCCATTACCATCAGGGGAAGCAGAATACAGAGGACAAAAAAGCCAAATTTTCTAGGTTCCATTCTGTCTGTGACTCTGGGACTTGGGGCCCCTCTCCCTTGGTGAGAAGTCCCCAAAGGGAAACTATGAGGGGCCTCTCTTCTCCACAGTAAGGCCACAGCATAGAAAGCTGAGTTACCCCCAGGATGGGAATAGGTTTGGAGGAGCAGCCACTACTGCTCCACATCATTACCACTGCTGCCCTACTAGTCGCAATTTGCTTAACATCAGGGTGACCGTATGTTTCAGGGTTTATACCTATTCTATTATCATAACTAGTAATAGCACACACCTCCCCACCCTGGCTCTCAAAAGGATCTCTGTGTGAATGAAAAGGCACCATGATCGTGCACAGACACTGTTTTACCAGTGTCATTACATTTAATCCTTCCAGCCACCCTGTTAAGTAGTTATTTATGTCCCTATTTTACAAATAGAGGATCTACAGATAAATTAATCACTAAGCATTGCTCAGATTAAGATGGAATGAACAAGTTTTTTGTTTTTTGTTAGAGACACAGTCTCACTTTGTCACCCTCAGTACAGTGCCATGGCATCACAGCTTACAGCTACCTCCAGCTTTTGGGCTTAGGCAATTCTCTTGCCTCAGCCTCCTGAGTAGCTGGGGCTACAGGCACCTGCCACGACGCCCGGTTATTTTTTTGTTGCAGTTTGGCCAGGGCTGGGTTTGAACCCACCCCCCGAGTATATGGGACCGGAGCCCTTAGCCACTGAGCCACAGGCACCGCCTGGAACAAACAAGTTTTTTTAAAAAATGAGTAAGATAGGGACCAAAGACATACAACCCTTGGGAGGGAATTCAGGAGTGAAGCATAAAATCAGGGCCCTGCAGCTAGAGAAAACAGATCTCAAGCAAAAGACATTGCTAGAACCCTGTGATGACAAAGCACAGTTCAGATCAAAGCCTAATCCCTGTACTGTCTAATGGGGTAGCCACTGGCACATCTGGATATTTATGTTTATTAAAATTATATCAAATTATGGCTCGGCGCCTGTGGCTCAAGCGGCTAAGGCACCAGCCACATACACTTGAGCTGGCAGGTTCAAATCCAGCCTGGGCCCACTAAACAATAATGACAGCTGCAACCAAGAAACAGCCAGGTGTTGTGGCGGGCACCTATATTCCCAGCTACTTGGGAGGCAGAGGCAGGAGAATCGCTTGAGCCCAGAAGTTGGAAGTTGCTGTGAGCTGTAATGCCATTAGCACTCTACCCGGGTGACAGCTTAAGCCTGTTTCATTAAAAAAAAAAAAAAAAATTATATCAAGTTACATTAGAAATTCAGTTCCAATTCAGGAACAGTGGCTCACACCTGTAATCCTAGCACTCTGGGAGGCTGAGGCAGGTGGATTGCCTGAGCTCACAGGTTCAAGACCAGCCTGAGCCAAGAGGAAGATGTTGCTGTAAAAAAAGTCAGGCATTGTGGTGGGCACCTGTAGGCCCAACTGCTCAGGAAGCTGAGACAAGAGAATCACTTGAGCCCAAGAGTTTGAAGTGCTGTGAGCTATGACTCCATAGCACTCTACCAAGGGCAAGAAAGTCAAACTTTCTCAAAAAAAAAAAAGAAGAAATTCAGTTCCTCAATTGTATTTGCCACATTTTAAGAGCTCAATAGCCACAAAGCCAGTGGCTACCATATTGAAGAGCACAGATACAGAAGATGTCTATCATCACAAAGAGTTCTACTAAATAGTGCCCTAGACCCTACCTTTCTGAAATAGGCCGGATGCTGGAGATAGTCACTTCTGGCTCCTTCTCCTCTACCCTGTCCATACCCCAGGCAGCATCTGTATCCCAACGGGAACCAAAACTTTCCCCCAAGGAAAAGGGGTTGTCCTTGTACCTAGGGAGACAGAAGAATGGCTCAGAGAAGGCTGATGAGGAAAACGGTAGCCAGTTCTACCCCAACCACAGCCTTACTTTGGGGGTCCAGAGGCGAAAGTACCAACGTCGTCAAACAAGTCCAGCTGAGAACGAGAGGATTTTGCACTCACTGGGGTTTCCTGCTCAATCACCTGCATCTCAGACAGCACCGAATGGGAGACAGAGCTGTGCAGAAAAGCAGAGTCAGGTGTGAGCCCAGAGGTGACCATTAGCATCGCCTCACAAAAGATGATGCCTGGCTGGCTGCAGCCATCTCTTTCCCTGGGCACCACCCAGAGCCCCTTTAGTCCCTAATGGTGTAGAGGATGGGTCAGACCCCAGTGAAGTGCTAGAAATTGTGTGTGGTAACCTGGTTTGTACATCAGCTTTATTTTCTCAAACTAAGGGTTCCCTGGCCAAAGACAATTTGCCCCGTTGTAGCATGCATCAAACGATACTGTTTTCTGGCCTTACCAAGGTCCAGACTTACTACGCCAGGAACTACATCCTTCACTGTGACAGATATACACACAAACACACACACACATTAGTCTGATGGCATTAAAGGATGAGTTTTGGTTTTTTCTGTTTTTTTCAGACAACAACCTCAAATTCTTGGGATTAAGAGTTTCTTGGCTCAGCGCCTGTGGCTCAAGTGGCTAAGACGCCAGCCACATACACCTAAGGTAGTGGGTTCAAATCCCACCTGGGCCCACCAAACAACAATGATGGCTGCAACCAAAAAATAGCCGGGTGTTGTGGCAGGCACCTATGGTCCCAGCTACTTGGGAGGTGGAGGCAGAAGACTCACTTGAGCCCAGGAGTTGGAGGCTGCTGTGGGCTGTGATGCCACTACACTCTACCCAGGGGGACAGCTTGAGGCTCTGTCTCAAAAAAAAAAAGGGGGAGGGCAGCGCCTGTGGCTCAGAGGAGTAGGGTGCCGGCCCCATATGCTGGAGGTGGTGGGTTCAAACCCAGCCCTGGCCCCAAACTGAAAAATAAATAAATAAATGTCGTACACTGTGAACAAAATAAAAGACAGTATCTGTAAACCAAAAAAAAAAAAAAGTTTCTCTTGGAGCAGCGCCTATGGCTCAAAGGAATAAGGCGCTGGCCCCATATATTGGAGGTAGCCAGTTCAAACCCGGCCCCGGTCAAAAACTGCAACAACAACAACAACAAAAAAGAATTCCTCTTGGCTCAGCCTCATAGGTAATTGGGACTTTAAGTGCCCATCACAACACATGGCTAATTTTTTTCTATTTTTAGTGGACATGGCACCCACTCTTGCAGGCTGGTCTTGAAGTCCTGAGCTCAAGCAATCCACCTGCCTTGGCTTCCCAGAGTGTTAAGATTATAAGTGTGAACCACTACACCCGGCACTTTTCTTTTTCCTCGCCCTGGGTAGAGTGCTGTGGCATTGTAGCTTACAGTAACCTTGAACTTCTGGACTCAAGCAATTCTCCTATAGCAACTTCCCAAATAGCTGGAATACAGACACGTGTCACCATGCCCAGCTAATTTTTTGAGATCAGATTTCACTCTTGCTCAGGCTGGTCTTAAACTCCTGGCCTCAAGCAATCCCCAGCCTCAGCGCCCTAAAGTGCTAGGATTATACGCATGAGCCATTATACCCAGCCAAGATACTCAACTCTTAAAGATATAAAAAATCTATTTTTGGGGCGGCACCCATAGCTCAGTGGGTAGGGCGCTGGCCACATACACCAAGGCTGGTGGGTTCGAACCTGGCCTGGGCCAGCTAAAACAATGACAACTGCAACAAAAAAATAGCGAGGCACTGTGGCAGGTGCCTGTAGTCCCACCTACTTGGGAGATTGAGGCAAGAGAATCACTTAAGCCCAAGAGTCTGAGGTTGCTGTGAGCTATGACGCCACGGCTCTCTACCCAGAGCAACATCTTGAGACTCTGCCTCAAACAAAAAAAATCTATTTCTGGCCAGGCACAGTGATTCACACCTGTAATCCTACCTACCCAGGAGGCTGAGGCAGGAGGATTGCCTACAAGTTTGAGGCTACTGAGAGCTATGATTGTACCACTATACCTAAGCCTGGGGAAAAGAGCAAGAAAATCTACTACTAAAAAAGAAAGGGCTGGGCGTGGTGGCTCACACCTGTAATCCTAGCACTCTGTGAGGCCAATGCAGGTGGACTGCCTGAGTTCAAGAGTTTGAGATCAGACTAAGCAAGAGCAAGACCCCATTTCTGAAAAATAGCCAGGCGTTGTGGCAGGCACCTATAGTCCCAGCTACCAAGGAGGATGTGGCAAAACAACCACTTTGAGGCCAAGAATTTAAGGTTGCTATGAGCTAAGATGCCACAACACTCTACCAAGGGTGACATACTGAGACTCTGTCTCAAAAAATAAATAAAAATAAACTTTAAAAAAGAAAGAAAATCTACCATTACTGAAATCTCTTATTAGCGTGTAGTATCAGTACAAACATAATGCAGAGGGCAGCACCCATGGCTCAGTGAGTAGGGCGACAGCCCCATATACCAAGGGTGGTGGGTTCAAACCCAGCCCCGGCCAAACTGCAACAAAAAAATAGCTGGGTATTATGGCAGGCACCTGTAGTCCCAGCTACTCGGGAAGCTGAGGCAAGAGAATCGTCTAAGCCCAGGAGTTGGAAGGTGCTGTGAGCTGTGATGCCACAGTACTCTACCAAGGACAATAAAGTGACACTCTGTCTCCTAAAAAACAAACAAAAAAAAGCATCAGAGAGCTAGTTTGCAGCTCTTGGGTTTTTTTTATTGTTGTTTATTTTTTAGAGACAGAGTCTCAGTATATTGCCCTCAGTAGAGTGCCGTGGCCTGACAGCTCACAGCAACCTCTAACTCTTGGGCTTAAGTAATTCTCTTGCCTCAGACCCCCAAGTAGCTGGGACTATAGGCCCTTGCCACAACACCTGGCTATTTTTTTATTGTAGTTACCATTGTTTTTTTTTAGCAGGCCCGGGCCGGGTTCGAATCCGCCAGCCCCAGTGTATGTGACCGGCACCCTAACCACTGAACTACCACTGAGCCAGCCCGTGCTTTTGTTTAAGAAAACCACAGTGGGTGGTACCTCTGGCTCAGTGAGTAGGACGCTGGCCCCATATACCGAGGGTGGCAAGTTCAAACCCAGCCCCAGCCAAACTGCAACAATAAAAAAAAAATAGTTGGGCGTTGTAGCAGGCACCTGTGGTCCCAGCTACTCGGGAGGCTGAGGCAAGAGAATTGCTATGAACTATGAGGCCATAGCACTCTACCAAAGGCAACAAAGTGAAACTGTCTCAAAAAAAAAAAAAGAAAGAAAGAAAACCACAGCAATACAAACCCAGTGGGTTCTGAAATAGAATCTTCCTGACTCAAAGGCATTTTAAATAGGGGTGGGAGCCATTTTGGGGTGTTACAGTGTTTGGCAAAATAACATTTAATGAGCAGGGATTAAGGATGCTAACAGCCCTCCAATTCTCAGGGTAGCCTTGAAAAATAAAGAACTGTCCCATTACTCAAAGTGCCATTAAGAAACACCTTGGTCGGCTCGGCGCCTATAGCTCAACCGGCTAAGGCGCCAGCCACATACACCTAAGGTGGCGGGTTCGAATCCCCAGCCCAGACCCGCCAAACAACAATGACAGCTGCAACCAAGAAATAGCCAGGCATTGTGGAGGGCGCCTGTGGTCCCAGCTACTTGGGAGGCGGAGGCAAGAGACTTGCTTGAGCCCAGGAGTTGGAGGTTGCTGTGAGCTGTAATGCCACAGCACTCTACCCAGGGGGACAGCTTGAGGCTCTGTCTCAAAAGAAAAAAAAAGAAACACCTTGGTCAGCGCCTATGGCTCAAAGGAGTAGGGCACCGGCCCCATATGCCAGAGGTGGCAGGTTCAAACCAAGCCCCGGCCAAAAAAAACAAAAGAGAAACAACACCTTGGTTGGGCAGTTGCTCACGCCTATAATCCTAGGCAGGGTGAATTGCCTGAGGAGTTCCAGACCAGCCTAAGCAATGGTGAGGCCCCCCTCTCTACTAAAAATAGAAAATCCAGCCAGGCATTGTGGCAGGTGCCTGTAATCTCAGCTCCTTGGGAGGCTGAGACAAGAAGATCTCTCAAACCCAAGAGTTTGAGGTTGCTGTGAGCTATGATGCCACAGCACTATACCCAGGGCAACACAGTGAGATTCTGTCTCAAAAAAAAAAAAAAAAAAAAGAAAAGAAAAGAAATACCACTCTCATCTGAGACATATTGAAACAGCACCTGATCTTATGTTTTACTCGCTCAACAAATAGTTATCACACACATACCTACTATGGGTCAAGCAATGTACTAGGTGCTCTAACAGGCAAAGTGAGCTATTCAGCCTCAGAGAAAGCCTAAGCCTAGAATCCCAAACTGCTGGGTAGGCCCAGCAATCCTTCTCAGAAACAATTTCCCTGCCACACCTAGAACTGAGCCTCACCTTCGGGATACCAAGCCCATACCCAGCCTCTCTGCCTGCTCTCGCTTCTTCCCTTCCAGATTCTGTAGCTTCTTCTCCTCTTTCTTACGATCAATCTGGAGCTCCTGGTAGGCCAGACGCATGGAAGCAACCCTTGGAGGGAACAAATGTGTCAGAGGCTAGCACCCATCTTGACCTGCCTATCCTGCCCACCCACCAACCCCCACACAAGCCAGGGGCCCCTGAAGCAAAACACTTACATGGACTCTTCAGCCTGCTTCTTGGCATCAGCTGCCTGCTGCTCACGGAGCTTCTCTGCCACCTGGGCCTGCCGCTCAATCTCGCTGAAGCTCTGGCTGCTCACCTTCTGAGCCCCTAGGCCCTTCTTGGCACCCAGCTGGAAGAGAATCATGTGATATAGGGCCTTACCAACCACAATCTCCTCTGATCCCTCCCGGGCGTGGGCACTCTAGACACACCCAAAGGAAGGGGTCCTTAAAGTTTAGGGTAAAAAAATAGGAGCCCATCCAGCAGGGCCAAGTGAGAGAACAGTGAGTCTACTCTGCTGGAGCTGGGCTAAGATGTCTCACACAACCCCAGCAGAGTCTCAAGGCACAAGGACAAAAGTTAATGCCTACCACAGCCCGGTATGTGCCAAGCACTCTTCTGAGTACTAGATGTGCTCAATTTCACTGACTCCTCCCAGGAACCCCTGAAAAATAGCCATCTTTAAATTTCTTTCGTAGGCGGCACCCATAGCTCAATGGGTAGGGAGCCGGCTACATACACCGAGGCTGGTGGGTTCAAACCCAACCTGGGCCAGGTAAACAACAACTGCAACAAAAAAAAACAGCCAAGCATTGTGGTGGGCGCCTGTAGTCACAGCTACTACAGAGACTGAGGCAAGAGAATCACTTAAGCCCAAGAGTTTGAGGTTTCTGTGAGCTATGAGGCCCTGGCACCCTACTAAGGGTGACACAGAACCGTCTCAAAAATAAAAATGAAAAAAATAAACCCCTTTCGTAGATAAGGTTCAGAGGTGTTAAGTACCTTTGCCAAAGTCATACAGTTAGTAAGTGGTAAGGTCAAGGAATAAACCCAGCCAGCCTGATTGTGGCTCATAACCCCTCTGCCACATTGCTTCTCTCCACCTACCCCCTTTTTAGCTGCTGCTGGCTTCTTCTTGCCAATAATGGAGCTTTTCAGTTCTGTGTGAGAAAGAGGATTGGCATGAGCTGAGATAGAGGTCAGAGGCAGTAGTTGGGTCAACACCATGCAGCTTCATGGCAAAAGCTTCTAAAAAGAACAGCCTCAGGTACGGGAAGGCAAAGATGCCACCACCAGTTCCAACCAATGGCATCCAAGCCAAACACAGACAAGATTAGAGTAGCAGCAGAATAAGACAGGAACTTAGACCTAAAGCACCAGAGACAAAGTCCCGGAACCAAAATGAAGACTACAAGACAGGGGCAAATGCCAAAAACTGGCCTCAGCTCTTAGAGCACAACTGGTATGCAAGGAACCAGGCTCCCTAGGCAGCTCTTGGTTACCTCTGGCAGGAAAGGTCCCATTAGCTGATAAGTACATGGACTCTGGAGGAGAAACAAGACTTATGGCTAACAAAGGGCCCGCCCAAAGCTTCTACACAGCTCCCAAGCCCAGGGGTCCTGCTTTGGACCAAGCTACACCAGCCTTCTCATGGGATCAGTTTGAGTCACTCTGCTGGCTTCCTGCCCCAACCTCAAGAATCAACAGAACTAAGGCCAGCAAATGGATTGTTCACCCTGAACCAAGTCTGAAGGACACTAAGGAAAGAGTAGAAAGAGTTAATGGACAGGATGGCAACTGGCTAAGAAAAGACAATGTCATCTTTAGCCCTCACCAGTTCGGAGCTGTCCCTCTACCCCAGGAAATATGGATCACACATTTCAGATCTCAGGGATAGGTGTCTTAAACCAGGCACAAGTTTAAGGGCTCTTATATACAAACATATTTAATTATCTCAGATCTCAGGGATAGGTGTCTAGTCTCATGCTGACCTCCCCAGCCCCATACTCAGAGGCAAACCCCAGGACTTGTACACCAACCCACCGAGGTTCACCAATCAATTCAAAGGACCTTTCTAAAATCAAGGCTGCTGTCACAATTTCAATTACAGTCCCCACCCCTAAGAGGTCAGATGCTCAGTCTCCTATAGCCTCAGTCCACAAGACCAGGCAGTACTAGCAGATCTGAAAAGAATACTTAAGGTCCACCCTTTCCCAGCCACCCCATACCCAGCTGGCATACTGACCCAGAGAAGCTTTGGGTGAGGTGCCAAGCAGGTCTGTGTTGGGGCCATGCTCTGACTCTGTGGATGCAATGGTAAGAATTAGGTGTAAGGCTTCTAGCTTCTGAAACCTCCCCTAAGAGTCACTGGCCTTCCTCAGC
Organism: Galago senegalensis; assembly: GCA_963575145.1. Lineage (NCBI taxonomy): Eukaryota > Metazoa > Chordata > Mammalia > Primates > Galagidae > Galago > Galago senegalensis. The sequence goes on along the minus strand of CAUYTI010162218.1, from coordinate 16,692 downwards.
TTGCCACCAGAAGACAAAAAAGATGGAAATGAATCCCAGTCCATCCAAAGACTAAAGAAGACTCCCACTCCCATTCCCTTGGCCAGGTGTCCCCTTTCTAGCCCCAAGTTCTTTCTTAGGATCAGGGTACTTGGTTAGAATCTGGGCTGAACTCACGTGCCAGGCCACTGCTCTCTGCAGACGAGGCTGGCTGCTGGGTCCCTGAAAGCTCAGTGGCTGGCGCATCCCAGGCAGGGGGCTGAAAAGGAGGCCAGACCACAGAAGCCTCGGTGAGCCCTCCTGCTAGCAAAGAGCACCAAGAACCTACAAGTACCTTGTAAGTACAAGGTCCTACTCCAAGCCCACAAGGAAAAGGAGACTGGTAGTTAAGCAAGTTAACATTATAATTGCTATTCGCTAAGGAAGAAAAGAAGCAAAACACAAGTAGAGCCCCCCTCCCCTATTTTCTTAGAGCCAGAGCCCATTCTTATGTAAAAATAACTAAAAACTATTTGGCACTTACCATGTACCAGGCACAAGTTTAAGGGCTCTTATATACAAACATATTTAATTACCACAAGCCCTGTGATATCTTAGATAGATCTCCTTTTTAGAAACTGAGGTTTTGGGCAGCACCTGTGGCTCAGTAAGTACAGCGCCAGCCCCATGTACCGAGGGTGGCGGGTTCAAACCCGGCCCTGGCAAAACTGCAAAAAAAAATAGCCGGGGGTTATAGCAGGCGCCTGTGGACCCAGCTACTTGGGAGGCTGAAGCCAGAGAATCGCTTAAGCCCAAGAGCTGGAGGTTGCTGTGAGCTGTGATGCCAAAGTGAGACTTTGTCTCCAAAAAAAAAGAAATTGAGGTTTTGATAGGTTAAGTGATGGGCTACCATCACAGAAATGCAAAGCAGAGAAGCAGGGATTCCAAGTGAGAGAGTCGACTCTACCACCTACCACCAGTAAAGGGGAAACTCTCTTCACTCCCAGCTTCTGAAACCTCCCTCCCAGGGGTAGGTCTCTGGGGAAGGAATCCTTTCATTGTTCCCAAGCACAGAGCCTTTCTTATAGGGAAGAATCTAAGAAAAGTTTTACTGGGGCCCTTGAAATCTAATGAACTTTCAGAAAACTTCCCTTCCTCCCCACCATCCTTGTTTCAATTTAAAAGGGTCTGTTTTTAGGCGGCACCTGTGGCTCAGTGAGTAGAGCCCCAGCCTCATATACCAAGGGTGGCAGGTTCAAACCTGGCCCCGGCCAAACTGCAACAACCAAAAAAATAGCCAGGTGTTGTGGCGGGTTCCTGTAGTCCCAGCTACTCGGGAGGCTGAGGCAAGAGAATCGCCTGAGCCCAAGAGCTGGAGGTTGCTGTAAGCTGTGATGCCATGGCACTCTACCAAGGGTGTTAAAGTGAGACTCTGTCTCTAACAAAAAAAAAGGGTCTGTTTCTAAGGAGGGCTGCATTGTACCCCCAATCATTAGAGAATGAAACACCTTGGGCCTACCAACAAGCAACAGTCACCAACTAAGTGGGGCCCAGACATTCTCTGACATAACACACCAAGAAAAATGGAATCTACATTGGTATTCACAGAAGGCCTTGGCCTTAGTAAATAAACTACTTGTCAGGAACAACAGAGGCAAACATTTCTTGTGGGCACTCACTTGAGTATGTTCTGTGAAGAAATCAGAGTCTTTCTTCTCCGGGGAGTGACTAGGAGCACTACTCATATTATCTATCCAAAGCTGGAAGGGAGAAGACACCTCTGAAACACAGGGCTCTGAAACTCCCACCCACCCTACTGCCCCAGTCCCAGAAAAGGGCCCTTACATCAGTGCCATGTCTAGCTAGGGCTGCACTCCCCAGCTGCCGGATCTTCTCCCGGTACATCTGGGCAGCTCGGCTGTTGTATTTGGTGTTGGCATCATTGGCCATACATCCATGTTGACGGAAAAAAGCTGTCTAGAGATCAGAGAAGACAGGAGAACGTGTTACAGGCAGAACAAAAATGTACTGGCTATAGGAAGCATCCCTTTTAACAGCCTAGTTATTACTTATACAAGATGATGTACTCCCTTGACACCAGCAGTTACTCACAGAGGTCATTCCAGCAAAAAATACCTTGCAAACCTTCCATCCTGAGACTCAACCCTGCATGACTACATGTCACACTCACTCTCTCCTTCCTTCATCCAGCCAAGCTTACAAAACTCTACATCTGTGGAGGCCTCAACTCCCTTAGCTTTTCCCCAGGAACATCTGTCCTGTTTAGTTTGAATCTGAAGCCCCTTTGAGAGGAGGTAAGACAATTTCAAAATTTAGAAAATTTCAAGATCAGAAAATCCTCTTAACAGAGAACTTGAGAGAGCCTCTGAGGAGGCGGTGCAAAGTTAGTACCCAGGCAGAAAAAAGGTGAGTGGGGGGAGAGAGAAGGAGCTTTACCGCATTGGCATTCCCGCCGACCTGCATACACCTCAGCTGGAACCAGTTCCAGTTGGAATCCAACTCTGTGGACCTGTGTAAAAGGACTGTATGTAACCCACCAGCAGGCTTCCCTGGCAGACACACACTAGTCATTTGGTCTCAGGCTGCTGTAGGCACTTAGGCACCCAGGAAACATTAGTCACCACCCCATTTCCTCCACAGTACTCTATGAAAGCTGTGCTCTTCATTAGTCCAAAGAGTACTAATTATTTTCCCAGATCTGAAAGGAGGTCGCATTATCTGGCACATATGGTTTTGGTTTTCCCCTTATGAATGGTCAGTCTCACTAAAGACATACTCGGCCAATAACATATCAGCAACAACAAGGTCAATGCAGGTAATTTTCTGCCCAATTTAACGCTCAGAGTCTCAAGTTTCACCTGTCAGAGAAGAAGGGAGTTTTACCCAGACGCAGAGACGTACTACCTATGAGGCAAGGGGTCCGTACAGGAAGTTCCCTGTCGTAGGAGGCTACCGGACCTTCGGCCTTGAAGTTTCAGAACCCCGAATTCAGAGCGGTCAAAGTCGAGGCAGCCATTCTCCCGTACTGCCCTGGCCAGCAAGTAGAAACACAGCAACCTCGCGGAGACCTACCTGATGAAGCTGAGATGGACGCCCAGGGAGCGGTGTACCCCAGAACAGTCAATGCACAAGAAAACACCATACGTGATACTGGCCCAACTGGGATTCTTGGCGCCGCAGTCGAAACAGGCCTGGGTGAAGGAGGCGACGAGCGAATGGTCAGAGACCCGAGAAGAGGTCAGGCGCTTACAGCCCGAGGAAAAGGCCCACCACCGCCCTTCTCTCTCAGACCCCGGGGGAGCAAGAGATTTCCTCTCTGCTGGCACCAGACTCCGCGCACCCCCCGGCTCATGTACCTTGTTGGTTGGAATTGCGCGAAGCCTTTTAAAAAGAGTCTGGATTTCGGTCTTGCTCGGCTCCGCCGCCATTTTCTCTCCTTCCCAGACACAACCGCGACGACGGATCCTGCGGCGGGCCAATCCACGGCTGGGAAGAGGGGCTAACCCGGCCGGCCTGAGCAGGGCCCCGGCCAACCGAGGGGTGGGGTGATTTGGGACCTATCTAGACCAATCGGCAGCCGGCGGAACAGGAGCGACGACGTCAGCAGCCCCGGCCCCACGGCTGCCGCGAGAATAAACGCCGCGCAGCGGCGGGCCAATCCGGAGCGGGGGCGGAGCAACGACTCGCGGGCCGGCCCATTCCTCCTCGGGAGCGTGCGTCGCCCTGACGTCGTGTACACCCAGAAGATGGAGACACCGCCCACGCGGCGCAGGCAGCCTGAGACCCTAGCTCCGGCCAATTACCGATCGATGAGTAATGATTAACAGTCTGCCTGAACACTCCTTGCCCCACCGGGCTGAACGGGCAGACATACTGGCTGGCACAACTGGGCACCAGCCACAAGCCGCCCTGCTCGGCTAACACTACGCCTGATCACGAGGAGGGTCCCAAAGTTCCAGAGCAGGCACCAAGCTGGCAAATCCTTGCCCAACTCCGGCCCTCTAACACAGGCTAGGCCTCTCTCCAGATGTCCTCTGAAGACCTGGCAAGAATGGAGTATCAATAAGACGCTGGCAGCGCCTGTAGCTCAGTGAGTAGGGCACCGGCCCCATATACCGAGGTTGGCGGGTTCAAACCCGGTTCCAGCCAAACTGCAGCAGAAATAGCCGGGCGTTGTGGCGGGCACCTGTAGTCCCAGCTACTCGGGAGACTGGGGCAAGAGAATCGGCTAAGTCCAAGAGCTGAAGGTTGCTGTGAGTTGTGACGCCAAGGCACTCTATGGAGGGCGACATAGTGAGACTCTTTCTCTTAAAAAAAAAAAACAAGGGCGGCGCCTGTGGCTCAAAGGAGTAGGGCGCCGGTCCCATATGCCCCATATGCTAGAGATGGCGGGTTCAAATTCAGCCCGGGCCAAAAAAACAAAAGATGCACACAGCCCACCAGTGTGTTTGTTTTGTCATGTTTAATACACACTAAAACAAGCCACAAAAGAGGGTGCTGCTAGCTGAGAACTACAACGACCCGAGGACCCCAAAACAGAGGCCAGGAACGGAACTGAATCCACAACTCCTGAGGAGACCCAAGTTCTCCTAGGCCCAGGCAACCCTGAACCCTCCTGTCACCTCCAACCTCCCTCTCGACGTCAGCCTAGACTCAGTTGGCCCTTCCCTACCAGTGGCTTCCTAGACACAGGCCCCTCCCCTCCCTGGGTCCCAGGACTTCTTCCTCCTCAGGGTACAGAGGGGCACAACTGTTCAGGGCCCTCAGGTCCGGCTGTCCAGGAGAAGCTGGGTTCTGACCCAGGATGGAGAAACGTTGTACAGGGGCTGTCAGGATACTCAGGCGCCCACACACTCCACGTAATTGGCAGGGTACAGGCCAACGCGGCCACTCTGCAACTGGCCTTGGCACCAGCCCTGCTCATCCTCCTCACTCATCTTCAGCAGCTCCTCCCCTGAAGGAAAGGGGACTGGTCACCGCCAATTGCTCTGGCCCAACCCCCTTTCCTGTAACAGGGTCAAGGACTGGGAGGATGGGGTAGTCCAAGAGCCCAGCTAGGCGATTCGCTCAAGACAGAGGTAAGTTGAACTTAGCAAGCTGCCCCACCCCAGACCCCAACACAGCAGGAAGGCCCCAGCCAGCTGGACCCAGAGCAGACTGAATGGCCAGACAACTGGCACTTGAGAGAGGGTTATCAGGCTTCCTTTTTCCACACTCTTGTTTAGGCAGGTAAGGAAGGCAGAGACTGAAGTCTGGAAAGGAGCAGGAAGGGGCCCCAGAGTACCTGCTCGGAAGCTCAGCTCATCAGCTTCCTGGCCAGCATAGTCATAGAGTGCCCGAACCCGGACACCAGTAGTAGCCTTTCGGGGACTCTCCTCATCTGACCACTCTTCATCCTGCCCCCTGCTGGAGAGTGGAAGCAGAAGGGAGTAGCTCAGGATACAAGGAACTAGAGCTCTCACCTAGAACTCAGGTGAAGGGCTTACTGTCTCCTCCTCATCCCCACCAGAGGAATCCTGGGAGAGGCAGGAGGGGAGGAGCTCGAAGATTCTAGTCCCACCTCTGTCACTCAGCTGTGAGCTCAGGTGTAATTCTTGCCCCACAGAGCTGTTGTGAGGTGAAAGTGGAAGGAACAAGGAAGATCACTGGCAAATCTAAACCACTATGAAAACTGGTATCATTACCACCCTCAGGTCCCTTGCACCAATTTTCAACCCACTTAAAGTGTGAAGAGAATAAAACAAAGAAGATAAAGGGAAGGAGGGCAGAGCTGTTTCTTTGCCACAGCCAGACTCCTGACTCTCACCCTGAGGACCCCGGAGACTGGGGTGGGGGTGCAGTGCCATCTCTTGTGGGCACAATGCTGGTCAGGGTAACCTCATCAGGGCTCCGGCCACCCTTCTCTTTCCGGCTAATTGTCCTGTGTGTGTCCAAGGACCACTCCTGTGGGAACAATGGTTAGGGTCAGGCTGAGCTACAGCTTTTGGTAACAGCCAGGGCCATTCAGATCACCTTCACTAGCTTCATCACAAGCCCTGAGCTTCCTCCAAAGGCCCAGGCTGAGCACCGTAGGAGCTGGCCACACCTCCCAGCCCCACATAGTCTGAAGCACGTGCCTCAAACTGTGGCCAATTCATGGCCATGCCCGGCCCATGGGTGCTGCGCCACCAGCGCAGATCCTCTTCATCACTGGCTGCCTCGATGCTCTGGTGTAGGTCTTTGTGGAGGTCATGGAACCTGTGGCCCAAAGCACAGCCTCAGACTGGGAAGTCCTGGGTCCTTATACCCCACAATCCCATCCGTCACAGCTAGAGCCCAGGGGACCAGCAGGGGACTCAGCATTACACCAGATCTCTTCATCCACCCCCAGGCCATACTTCTCACTGCTGGAGAGGTCAAGGTGTTGATGTAAGGTGAGCAGCATATCCTTGAAGAAAAGAAGCCGCTGGCGCTCAGCAGCCTGACAGGTCTCAAAGGCCTGTTCCATGTCCTCCATGTAGCGTGGGGTGTAGCGATGCAACTCTGCCAGTGTCTGCTCATACTGAGTTTTTGTCTGGGTGAGAGGGGTAAGGGTCAAATGAGGAGAGCTTCATCTACGTAGGACTCCACTTGTGTTTATCAGGCACTGCCATGATCTACAGCAGTGGTTCTCAACCTTCCTAATGCTGCAACCCTTTAATACAGTTCCTCATGTTGTGGTGACCCCCAAGCATAAAATTATTTTCGTTGCTACTTCATAACTGTAATTTTGCTAGTTATGAATCATAATGTAAATATCTGATATGCAGGATGTATTTAGGCAACCCCTGTGAAAGGATCGTTTGACTTCCAAAGGGGTTGCAACCCACAGGTTGAGAACCACTGATCTAGAGTGGACTAGTCACCAGGGACAATCAGTCCTGAGAACCAGCTCCTGCCCTTCACCACCTCAGCAGCCTAACAAGGGAAGTGACATTCTGGCACAGCAGATGTCAGAATCTGGTAGAGAGTGAGCTGAGGTCAACCTATGGGAAGAGTGGGAGAAATCAGATAAGGCTTCCTGAAGGAAGTGGCAACTGAGCAGTACCTCAGAGTTGGAGGAAAGGGTACTTAGGGAGAGCTGGCAAGGTAGTGCATTGTGCAAGGAAAGAAGCTAGAAGTTCTCCTCAATTGCTAAAGTCACCTAGTGCCTGGGAATTCCATCATTTCCTTCCCCAGGCAAAGCAGCACCTTTTCTCAGGTTCCTCCTTTAAATGATCATCTGGAGAGAGGGTGGCAGGTAAGGATTAGGGCAATGAGAGTGCTGGGACTGGGCTGCATCTGTGGCTCAGTGGGTAGGGCACCAGCCCCACATACCGAGGGTGGTGGGTTCGAACCCAGCCCCCGGCAAAACTGCAGCAAAAAAAATAGCTGGGCATTGTGGCAGGTGTCTGTAGTCCCAGCTGCTCAGGAGGCTGAGGCAAGAGAATCGCCTATGCCCAGGAGTTGGAAGTTGCTGTGAGCTGTGATGCCATAGCATTCTACCAAGGACGATCAAGTGAAACTGTCTCAAAAAAAAGAATGCTGGGACTGAAAAGGAGCAAGCACTTCAGGAAGCAAGATTCATTCAGAAACCTTGCCTGGGCCTAGGGTGGGCTAGGACCTGCAGGTGGTACCTTCTCGGCCTCCTTGGCACAGCGTTCTACCCGCTCCTGTAGTTTGCGCAGCTGCTCCTGGGAGATGGCATTGTCTGCCTTTGCATGGCTCTCCCGAGTCTGGGCTGTCTTCTCATCCTTCCGGGATGCATGGTAGCTCTTCTTAGAAGCCTCAACCTGGCATTCATGGGGACAACTCTAGGCCCTGGACACCACGCCCTGGTACCCTCAAATCCCAGGCAGACCTAGAGCCTCTCCATTGCCCATCCACCCCAGGCTCACCTCCTTCAGCCTCTTCAGCCAGGGCTTCTGGGCCTTGCGGAAGCCGTCCTCAGCAGCCCGGCTCTCACGGAAACCGCCCAGCACTGGGCGGTGGAAAGCCCCACGCTGCCAGCTGCGCACCTGCTCGCTGTCCTGCCCCTGCAGCTTCTCCCGCACCTCCAAGTGCAGCGAGCTCAGGCGTTCCGCCGCGGTGAAAAAGGCATGCCAGGCCTTCTCCAGTGTGCCGTACTGGGGGCCTGCAGGAAGGTTATGGGGCTTGGGCCAGGCCCGGGTACCATCCAAATCAAGCCCATCCCTTCTCATTGGGTGTTGCTCTGGATGCCAGGCATAGGGGGTGAGGGTGGGGTACAAAGACGAACAACAGTGCTGTCATCTGGGGCTTACTGAATGCCTACCCTGTGCCTTGACATCTGAGTCCTTCCCTCAACCACCCTCAGGACAGTGCCATTGTCAACATTGAACAGGCAAAAAAACTAAGACCGAGAAAAGTGATGTTAACTTGTCCAAAGCATTATAACTACAAGTAGAGCTGAGATTCAAACCCACATCTGCTGCATGATCACTGCACTTTATTGCCTCAAGGAAAGAACCCATATCTGCCCTCCAGCAAGGCAGCTCACTGGGTGGAAAGATCCCACACTGCCAGTCAGAAGGCCTGGGCTCAACCTTCCGCTCTTCCTACCTGTGTGACTTCAGGCAAGTCCCCGAGCCTCTCTGAACTTCCAGTTTCACCTCTAGGAAATGGGTAGAACAGGCCCATCTCCATCACAGGGTTGTTAAAAATACCAAAGTGACTCATGAATGTACTTTGCAAACTCTACCACCACAACTATAAGGATAACCAGGAGGATCATCCCTCTTTAAGGAGGTAGAAGCCTCAAACTTTCCACAGGATGTACAAAAAGAAGCTGCCCCAAGGGTCCCACCCTCAGCAGCCCTCTGCTCCCTGTCCAGCCTAAGCATCAGCTTACCCTTTTCCACGGTGCCCCTCCACTTGCGGGCCCAGTCGGCTAGCTGCTGGGCATAGGCCTTCTCAATGCGAGCACGTTCCTGGAAGCAGCTAACCAGGTCCCCGCATAGCCGGTGCCCATCCTCCACCCGCTGCACCGTCCGCCTATAATTGCCAGCCTGGGGCATAACAAGTAGAGCAGAGTTACCAGGGAGAAGCCCCCTTTCTGGCTAGGGCTATCAGCTAGGTTCTTCCCCTGCACAGGTAGCTGAGCCTAGAGAAGGCTGGGCGTTTTAGTGTCACCCCCAAACCCAGGACCCTACTGCTCACCTCCCAGAAACTGCCCCCTAAGGCTTCCCCTCCAGCATCCTCTTCTGGAGCCATGGTGTCCCCGCAGCACGGAATGGTGGCAGATTTAGAGCTGTGGAAGGCAGAGGGATAAGTAGGGAAGCTGGACACACTTTAGGGGTTAGGAAATGACCCTCTCTCATCCCTGGGCTCTGCCCCACTGCCATTGCCACCACCCAAGGAACCGTCAAAGCTAGGACTTAGCAGGCAGGGGGTTGAAGTCCCAAGGACAAGCCAAGCTAGGGGCAAGGAAGGCAATTTCAAAGCTCCTCCTCTCTCCCTGGGTCTGCTCTTCTCCCCCAGTCCCCACATACCTAGGGCCTAGATATCACTACAGGAAGCTGGGTGTCCCACTCTTAAAGCTGCCACTGTGACTCTGCCTTGAAGCTAAGAAGAGCAAAGCAGAGGGTGGGGGGGGCACCTAGACTGTCCAGGGCGGTGCCTAGCTCCCCCCGATATAGCAACTGCTGTCAGAAGTGCCAGATTCCAAGCAAGAGAATGCCAGGCAGGTCACACGATCCACAGCCGGGGATTATATGGCTGGCGGGGGAGGGAGGTGGGCAGAGAGCCCCACTCCCCTGAAGCCTAACCAAGTCAAGGCCCCTGCTGCCTTTCCTTGAACAAGGCAAGACTGTTACCAGAGCTGGCTGAGTGTGCAAGTGTCCAGCCACATGCCAATAGTTCCCTGTACTAGGAAGAGCAGAAAAGGAGCCAGAAGCTCTGGGTCCCATCTTGGTATGTTACTGTCCCCTCCTAAGGAGGCCTCAGTGTCCTCCAAGATATAAACTTCCCCACCTACCCAGGGCAACAGCTTGAGGCTCTGTCTCAAAACAAAACAAAACAAAACAAAACTCTCCACCTGGTCAGTGGGTACCCCACTAGCCCTATGCCAGGCTAGTATAAGACTCAACCCAAGGCCGGGCACAGTGACTCACTCCTGTAATCCTAGCAATCTGGGAGACTGAGGTGGGTGGATCACCTGAGCTCAGGAGTTCAAGACTAGCCTGAGTAAGAGTGAAACCCCTGTCTCTAAAAATAGCCAGGCTTTGTGGCAAGTGCCTGTAGACCCAGCTACTTGGGAGGCAAGGCAAGAGGATCACCTGAGCCAACAGTTTGAGGTTGCTGTGAGCTATCAGGCCACGCACTCTACCCAATGTGACAGAGTGAGACTGTCTTTTTTTTTTTTTTTTTTTTGAGACAGAGCCTCAAGCTATCCCCCTGGGTAGAGTGTCATGGCATCATAGCTCATAGCAACCTCCAACTCCTGGGCTCAAGCGAGTCTCCTGCCTCAGCCTCCCAAGTAGATGGGACCACAGGCGCCTGCCACAACGCCCGACCATTTTTTTTTTTTTTTAGTTGCAGCCATCATTGTTGTTTGGCAGGCCCAGGCTGGGGATTCAAACCCGCCACCTTAGGTGTATGTGGCTGGCGCCTTAGCCGCTTGAGCCACAGGCGCCTAGCTGCGAGACTGTCTTAAAAAAAAAAAAAGAAAAAAGAAAGAATCCAGGCAATGAGTGAGATATATCCACAAGGGGCTCAGCAGTCACCAGGAGGTACTCACCCCACTCCACAACATCCAGCAGGGGCCCCATGAGGTGATACCAAGCAACTAAATCCTGAACTCAAAAAGCTCACAATATAGGGCAGCCCAGGAAAGGGAGACAAGTGGTCAGCCAGTTATAAGAGCATTCTCCAGAATCACAGAAGACAGCAAGGCAAATTCCAACTCCAGAGCCATCATCTCAGGGACTGGAAGACACAGTGGCATGCGGCTGCTCCCTGCTGCCTTTCGGCAGGGTCTCAGCTGTCCCCAGCACTGACTGACTCACAGCCCCTAGAAGGAAATTGCTTCCTATTTTGTGCAGGCCCAAGGGACATGCCAGGCCCAGAAGGACATAGTGTGCCTGTAGCCCCCAAAGCCAGGCTCTGTCACAGCATTTCTTCCAAACTGATTAACTTCTGCTCCTCCAAACCTCAAATCAGGCCATCTTCTCCACAGTCACTTCCCCTATCCCTCCATCCTTGCTCCCACAGCCTCTGGTGACCCCTTGATTTGGGGTATATGCCCCATTGGGTTGTGACTGACAGGACGTCTGTCTCCACTCATTGACAGAGGCTTCTGGGATTCTGATTTGTTTTCCCAGGTGCTAGAATCTGAAGAAAAGAACTGATGTCCACCTGAAGACCAGAAATGTGCTGGCTCCAGCAGTTTTGGAAACACTTCGCCTGAGTGTGCATCCCTCTCTGCTAACAAGAGGGGCAGCTCAGCCCTCCCTGGAGACCCATGGAGAGTGTGGGCAATGGAAATGCTGGGCACATAGTGGCTGCTCCACCAGGGCCCCAAAGCTCTTTACTGTGTTCACTCTTTAGTCAGTCCCACTTGCCCAAAGAGGACTTGCCAAGCCATGGAGAGAAAGAGTGCTACAGCCATAAATCACAGGGCCTCTGGAGCTGTCCCAGCCAGGCCTCTAGGGCCTGGGGCCCCCTGCCTGCTCAGATCTCCGTGCTTCGTGCTCCCTGCTCCCTGGAGAGCTACCCGCACCCGTTCCCTCTCTCTGGCCCCAGAACAGAGCAGGCTGTGTGTGCAAGGCTGGCATGGCTCCCTCCGGCCTCCCAGAGCAAACACAAGCTGTGCAGCCAGGCCCATAGCCCCAGCCTGACCTAGCTGTGGGGGGTGAGGGACAGGAGGCCTTGCACTGCAGCCCCCATTAAGAAGGTTGGTACCCTGTGCCTCCTGACCTCAGCAGAGACCCAAATCAGTCCCCATAACACACTCCACCACAGGCAAGAGCTCAGAAAGCAGGTAATACAATCTTCCCTGACCAGGGAGCCCGCACCTACTGGGCTGGAGAAGTCTTCTGGGGCTTGGCAGGGTCTCCTTAACTGCAGCCCAGGCCAAAGTAGGGAGTTTCAGGGTTCAGGGAGGAGCCCCTCTCCTGAGGCCAGAAATTACCCCCACCCCTTCCCAGAAGCTGGGGGCATGCCCCTGGGAGGGAGCACAGCCATCCTGCCCTGCCTGCCCATCCCTGTGTCCTGAGTCACAGGCTGTGCCCAAGGGCTTCTTCCCCCAGCAACCCCACCCCCATCAGCCCACAGCCAAGGCCCAAGAGGATCTGAGGGCACAGGAGGGGCATTGGACTGGTTCAGAGAGAAGCACCTAGGCTAGTGGGGCTGGAACCTGTAGCCAGAGCCTGCTCAGACTGGAGGTCAGGAGGCTGGGGGAGGGGGTGGCACAGGCAAGGGGGAGGAGGCAGGGCTGGGGAGGGGCATAACAAAGGGGCGCTCTTAGAAACCTGACCTGCCGGCTGAGGTGCCGGCTCTCTCATGACGCATTCCAAACCCCAAGCCTCCACACCAAATCTCGCAGCCCAGGGCCGGCGCGTCTCTGGCCTCAACCCTTACAGACGGAGCCCCTCAACAACCCCCATCTTGTCCGCCCGGCGCGGCACAACTCGGAACTCGGAGAGCCCACGCGGAGCGGCACGGCCAGGCCGCCATGTAGGCTCTAGGACTTCTTGGCCAAACTTGTTGAACTTGGTCTTGGCGGGGGTGGGGCCTGCCCGTCACCGCCTAGGGGAGGGGGTGCTCCCTGCCTGGGCCAGCCTAGCCGTGGACTCCAGATGGTGGCTTGAGGCAGCGGACCCAGGAATGGGGCTCTTTGCAGAGGGCAAGGGGTCGCCAAGGCCCCAGGGCTGGGGCGAGCAGGGCAGAATGGGGCGCTCGATGGGACCCAGGAGATGGTTTGGCCCCGCAGCCCCGACGTCCCCATCCCCCCGGCGGGCCTAAGGAATTGAGCAGTTCGCTACGCCGCAGAGGGTCGGTGGTAGCCCTTCCCATCGTCACGCAGAGCAGGGTGGTCGGGGGCTCCTGGCGCGGGAGCCGGTTCCATTGCAAACTTCAGGAGGCACAGGAGGAGAGGGCGTACTCGAGCCACGGTTCCCGCCGCTGCGTCCCCGCAAGTCCCCTCCGTGGTACTCACCGCGTCTTCCCGGGGCCCCTAGGTGGGTGGGGGTCCAGCCACGCTCCAGCCCGAATCCTGCTGCTCCCTGGTCCCGGCCACCGCCTCCCGGAGCGCGCCGGGCCCTCCCCCGGGAAGCCCGGCCCCCGGCCCCGCCCTCTCCGCCGCAGCGGCCCCAACCCCACCAGCCTACTGCGGGGTTGCGGGGGCCGCTAGCATCGCTGCGCCCCGCGGCTCTAGGGATGTGGAGTCTCTCCTACCGGGAGCAGAGTGCCTAGGCAGTTCCCAGGGTGGCGCGCAGGCTGCAGGGAGTCAGATTTCGGTTTTGCCCCTCCGGACCTTTGCAGAGCCTGGGAGACCGGTGAGACCGAGAAGGGACCCGGCATTCAGCGGCAGCCCTTAGAGGGTTTCCTGAGAGTCACGGTGCCTTACATTTGTTACTGAGCACTGCCTTCTTAGACGTTAGATGGGGAGAGGCTCACAACCACCGCCTTGGAAACATTAGATTTCTTATTGTACAGATGCAGAAACTGAGGCTTAGAGACCTTAAGCGGTTTTCCTAAAATCTAGTCGAGCAGGGCCAGGACTCCAAAGCTGTGTCCTGTCCTTTCCACAGTTCTTTCTGCTAATCTGGGGCGCCTCCTGAGTCCTGGGACAAACACGCGGTGGGGGTGGAACAAAAAAGGCGTGAGCTCCTCACTCTCCATGTTATTTCCAGATTTTCTACCATGATTCATTCTTAAATCCCTTCGCCCCTCCAGCCTCTTTATCAGTCTGGTATATTTTTCCAGATCACCACGATGCCACCCCACCCCAAATAAATCCCTTGGTTCTCTAGCCCTCCTCCCTCTCCCCCTTCCCCCTGCGGTGGGGGGATTTTTCGGAGCCGGCCGGTCTGTTATTTATATCCACTGGAGCGGTCCAAGAATGTTCCGAGGCTGACCTAATCGCCACCTGCTTGGCCTCCCTACCCCTCCCGATCCCCCCAGCGCCCGGGAGACAGGAGGGAGCGTGGGTCTGCGGGGTCAGATGCCCCCCAGAGCCGCAGCGCCCGCCGAGGGGCCGCGCTGCTCGCTTCAGCAAGTCCAGTTCTTCCCCACCTCCCACTCCCTGAGGAGTGTGAGTACTGAGTACATGCGCGCGGATTTTTAAACTGCAACTTTAAAAATAGCAAAATTATGTTCTTTCTAAATCCAGAGGGACCACTGATGCATTCTTCATGCAGATGAATCTGCTCACAAAATGGAAAGAGGGCTTGAAGAGAATGAACTGGGGTAATTTCAATATTAGTGGCTGAGGGCTCACTTGCTGGGCGGTCCTAGTGGGAGGGTGAAACTGCCTAAGATGCCTGTACCCATCCGCCCCACCTTTGGCCTGAGGACTCTGGCCATTTTTGGCAAATCATTCCTGAATAGTGGATCTGGAACCTGGAATGTAGCTTCTGAAACCAGTTTGGACAGCCACTCTCTCCTGGGGCTTGGATAAGCCTCTTCTCCCCTTATCTGTTTCTACCTTTATCATTGGTGACCTACCTGAACTTTTACTGGGCCATGAGCCCCAGCTAATTAATGATTGTAAAACAACTGCAAATGAGAGGAGCTGGGGAAAGGAAATAGTCAAAGTGTTCTGTATTATTTAAAATCAAGTTAACATTCCACCTAGCCCTGAAGGCCTTTAGGCACCTCGTCTGAAGTGTGAAAACACAAGAATGAAATTAATTACTGGAGCCTCCTATTAAAACCTCATTAAAAATAAAATTGACAGCCAGGCTCTGGGATCTGGGGAGGCCAGGCCACAGAGACACTCAGGGCTGTTCATCAGACCACAAGTAGAAGGAGATGTGGAGTGGAAAACATCTGGCTTCCCTTGGGCTCAAATCTGGAAGCAGAAAGGAGAAATGTTGCAGCTGATCTTAATTGCCCCTAGGTACTGTAGAGAAACAAAACAAACCAAAACCCAGAACAGACTGGGCTGCTTCACAAGTAAAAGGAGACAGACAAGCCCTGGGACAGCCAGCCCCCAGCTAGTGCTGTGCCCAGGGCTTCTAACAGTCACACCGCTCCATGAGTGCTGTCTACCAAACTGAACAGAGTTTAAGATGAGATGCCCAGGGTCATAGGGCTGAAAAAAGACAGAAATCTAGCAAGGAAGCTGCCTTGGAAGCACGTTGCTCTACAACCACATACCACCCAGACACAGACTCACCTTGAGTTTCTGGAATGTCCTAACCGCTGTAGCTTCATTTGTTTGTTTATTTATGCATTCATTCATCCAGCCAAGAAAACTTTCATTTTTTTTTTCTTTATACTAAGCCCTATGCTAAATGTTGGGGATACAAAGATAAGTAAGGCAGAGCCCTAAGCCTATAATGATATGATGAAAATACAAAGTTTTGTGGAAAAACAGAGGCAAGAGAGACCGCCTTTCACAGAACATGACACTTGATTGGGCTTGATGAATTGGAATCAGTCATGTGGGTGGGCATTCTAGGCAAGAGCATCTGGGTGTGCCAAGAGCCAGAGATATTAGCATATGACTTTGTGACCTAGCAATTTGAAACAAATGTGTACAAATGCACACTGAAGTTCAAGGATGTTTGCATATACTACTGTTTGCAATGGGGGAAAACTGGAAATAAATGCCCACCACAAAGGCGGTTCATTCATGCTATGGATTACTGTGCAACAACTCAAGAACAAGGTAGAGAGAGATGTAGTCTTCTCTGAAGACCTCCAAGACACTGTTGAGTGAAAAAAGCAAAGTGCAGAATGCACTAAATATTCAGAGAGAATATACACCAAGCTAGTTTTGGTAGTTATCCCTAGGGAGAGATTTAGAATTGGTAAGGAACATTTTTAGGTTGTTTTTTTTTTTTTTTTTTAATATAGAACGTGGGGTGGTGCCTGTGGCTCAAGGAGTAGGGCACCAGCCCCATATACCGGAGGTGGCAGGTTTGAGGTTGGCCCCGGCCAAAAACTGCAAAAAAAGGAAAAATGGAATGCTTCACAAATTTGTGTGTTATCCTTGCTCAGGGGCCATGCTAATCTTCTCTGTATCATTCCAATTTTAGTATATGTGCTACTGAAGCGAGCACAGGAACATCTTTGTAGTGTTAGAAAATTTACAGTGAGGGCTGGGTATAGTAGCTCATGCCTGTAATCCTAGCACTCTGGGAGGCCAAGGTGGGTGGATTACTTGAGTTCAGGAGTTCCAGACCAGCCTGAGCAAGAGTCAGACCCTATCTCTACTAAAAATAGAAAAACTAGGCTCAGCGCCTATAGCTCAACTGGCTAAGGCGCCAGCCACGTACACCTAAGGTGGCGGGTTCGAATCCCCAGCCCGGACCCGCCAAACAACAATGACGGCTGCAACCAAAAAAAAAAAATAGCCGGGTGTTGTGGCGGGCGCCTGTGGTCCCAGCTACTTGGGAGGCGGAGGCAAGAGACTCGCTTGAGCCCAGGAGTTGGAGGTTGCTGTGACCTGTAATGCCACGGCACTCTACCCAGGGGGACAGCTTGAGGCACTGTCTCAAAAAAAAATAAAAATAAAAATAAAATAAAAAT
>CAUYTI010162217.1:0-42767 GCA_963575145.1 Galago senegalensis | reverse complement strand
CAAAAATGGCCAGGCGGCATGGCGGGCGCCTGTAGTCCCAGTTACTTGGGAGGCTGAGGCAGGAGACTCGCTTGAGCCCAGGAGTTGGAGGTTGCTGTGAGCGTGATGCCATGGCACTCTACCCAGGGGGATAGCTTGAGGCTCCGTCTCAAAAAAAAAAAATGAATCATATTAGGTATAGTTTTTCATAGGTGCCTTTTGTGAGGTTGAGGATATTCCTTTCTGTTCCACATTGACTGAAGTTTTTATTAGGAATAAATGTTAGATTTTTTTCAAATGCTTTCTCTTAATCTATTGAAAGGATCATATGCCTTTTCTTTTTAGCTTGTTAATATGATGAGTACATTGATTGATTTTAAAATGTTAAACCAACTATGAATTCCTGGGATAAATCCCCTTCATCATGATGCATTCTTCCTTTTATTTTATTGGATTAGATTTGCTGAGATTTTCTTTATAGTTTTTACATCTGTATTCATGAGGGATCCTATTCTGTAGTTTCTGTTTGTTTTCCTTTTATGTCCTTGGTTTTGGTATCAGGGCAATGAGTTGAAGATTGATATAAAGTTTGTTTTTTCTTTTTCAAATCGTTCACTGCTGAAGTCATCTGGACCAGCAATTTTTTTTTAGAAAGTTTTTAATTAAAACATAGGGCTATATCTATTAGTATATCCATTTCTTTTTGAGTAGTTGGTGTCTTTCAAAGAATTTGTCCATTTTATGAAAAATTTCAAGTGTATTGGCATAATGTTCATAATTGCTTTATTATCCTTTTAGTGTTTGCAGAGTATTGTGAAATATTTAATGAAATTGCCTCCTTTATTCCTAATATGGCTAATTTGTTTCTCCTTTTTTCCCTCTAATTTATTTGGCTAGAAGTTTGTCAATTTTACTCATCTTCTTAAAGAAACAGGTTTTTATTTCGTTGTTTTTCTACTGTTTTTCTGTTTCACTGATACCTATACAGATCTTTGTTATTTTCTTTTTCCTATTTACTTTGGATTTTATTTACCTCTTTTTTCTGTGTTCTTAAAATGGAATTTAGGTCGTTGACTTGAGAGCTTTCTTCTTTTCAAACATAATATAAATTTCCTCAAGTACTCCTTCTGTGACATCCCACAGATTTTGTTATGTTTTGTAACAATTTTCATTCAGTTCACAGTACTTTCTAATTTCCCTTGGTTTCTTTTTTGACCCATGGGTTATTTAGAAACATTTTTTTAGTTCCAAGTATTTGACTTGGAATTTTGAGTTTTCCAGATAGCTTTTTGTTAATGATTTGTAACCTAAAACTATTTTGATTAGAAAACATGCTTTGTATGATTTGAAGTTTTTGAATTTATTCAGACATGTTTTATGGAACCAAATATTGTTGATCTTGGAAAATATTTCATGTGCCCTTAAAAAGAATGTATTTGCTGCTGTGGATTAAGTATTACACAAATGTAATTTCAGTCAATTGGGTGGTAGTGCTATTTTTTATATCCTGATTCTCCATATACTTGTTTTTATCAATGATCAAGGAGGAGAACTGAAATCTGCAATTGTAATTGTAGGGTTTTCTAACTTTTAATGTAGACTAAGTTTCAGAATATATAATCTATATATCAAATGCAGTGAATAGTTGAGTGAAAAATTACTGTTATTAGCATTGTTTTAAAAGGCCTTACTGGAACATGTCTTGGTTTGTCCTGTAGTATGAACTATTTATAATATCTTTATATGCAAAAGAAACATTTCTTTACTGTAGTCTGTTTTATTATTTATTAATCTATGTTCTTGTTTTGTTTGACAGCGTCTATGTTTTTGAAACAGGCATTTGAAGGTGAATACCCTAAATTATCACGTCTTTATAATGACTTATGGAAACGTCTTCAACAATACAGTCAAAATATACAAGGGAATTTTAATGCAAGTGGAACTACAGACTTCTTTGTTGACCTACAACACATAGAAGATGATACACAAGACATATTCCTACCCAAAAAGCCAGATTATGAGTATGTTTATTTAATTTTACCTGTTTGTTGGCATATTATGGAGTTTTGTCTTTTAATTAGAAATTGGGAATGTGCCAAGTTTCCAAATATTTGTAATGATTATTATTTTTATACCTTAAAAGACTTTGCAAGACTTCTAACTGAAGAAGTTTAACTTTACACTTAGTTGAGCATTCTGGTTCCTGCTAGAGTCAATTTTAAAGTTATATCACTGACTAAAGTAGTCAAAGGCTAAGAGATGAGAATATGTGGTCGTTGTATTTTAACCGGTAGTATACCTGTGATTACATCAGATACCATCATTATTGATTTGCCTCTAGCATAAATGTGACCTAAAAAGAACTGGTGTGTTCAGAAACTCCAGGGAAAATAAGTCTAGATAGACAGTATAAACATGCATTTTCTTCTCCTCTTAGCTGACTTAAAAAGCAATTGTGTGTAAAATAGTACGTATAGAATGCATTGTTGAGGCTATAACATTTAGAAATGTAATTCATGCCTAATACATTTGCAAATAATAGCACAAATGAAGTGGGTGGGAACAAAGCTGTTAATGTGCTAAGGAAATGTGGACAGATGGTAAAATATTAATTGTAATGATTTATTGTGGGCTTATAATATTAATAGATATAATATGCCTAACAATACCACAAAGATAAAATATTTAGAAGTAAATTTAATGAAATAAAGTGTAAAACTATACCCTGAAAACTGTATAATGTTCTTGAAAGAAATTAAAGGTCTAAATAAATGGAAAAACACTCCATGGCCATGAATTACTATAGATTCAATACAATTGCTATCAGAATCTCAGCTGACTTCTGTGTAGAAAATTAAAAGAGATTCTAAATTATATATATAATCCTAATACTTTGGGAGGCCAAGACAAGAGGACCACTTGAGGCCAGGAGGTAGAGACTAACCTAGGCAATTTAGTGAGACCCTATCTACACAGAAAATTTTAAAAATTAGCCATGTGTTGAGCCCAGGAATTTGATGCTGCGGTGAGCTCTGATGGTGCTGCTGCACTCTAGCCTGGAAGACACAATAAGACCCTGTCTTAAAAATAGATATATATGAAATTTCAAGAGACCCAGAATAGTCAAGACAATTCTGAAAAAAGAGAAATAAGGTAGGAAAACTCACACTCCTAGTTTTAAAGCTTACTACAAAGCAATGGTAATCAAGATGGTATAGTCCTGGCCTAGGGATAGATGTAGACTTAAGAGTATAGAAAGAAACTAATAGATCTATAATAAGTCTATTTTCAAAGAGTGTAGAGAGCATTCTTTCAATGGGAAAAGAATAATAATAATCTTTTTGACAAATGGTGCTGAAATAACTGAAAGCTTCATGCAAAAGAATGAAGTTATACCCTTATCTCACATTATATGCAAAAATTAACTCAAAATGGATCAGAGATCTAAATACTAAACATTTAAACTGTGAAAATACAGGAACAAATCTTTATGCCTCAGGATTTGGTAAAGGATTGATATATATGACACTGCAGCACAAGCAACAAAAGGTAAAATGATATATTAGACTTTCTGAAAATTAAAAACTTTGGTGATTCAAAGAATACCATCAAGAATGGGTGAAAATATTTGTGACTCAAATATCTGGCAATGGAATAGTATCTAAAATATATAAAGAGCTCTTTCAATTCAAAACTAAAAAGACAAATAACCCAGTTAAAAAATAGACAAATAATCTAAAATAGATACATCTCCCAAGAGTTTCATCACATGGTCAGTAAGCACATGAAAAGATGGTCAACATTTGAGAAATGCAAATGAGAACCACAGTGAACTACCACTTTACACCCACCAAGACATCTGTAATAAAATGGCAGATTAGAACAAACTTTGGCCAAGGATGTAGAGAAATAAATTAGTAATTTCATACATTGCTGGTGGAAATCTAAAGTGGTACAAGGCTTTGGAAAATAATTTAGGAGTTCTTCAAACAATTAAACATAGAGTTACTGTATGACCCAGCGATTTCATTCCTAGGGATATAACCAAGAGAAATAAAAACATGTTTACAATGAAATTTGTATGCAGATGTTCATAATACCATTATTTATGAATAGCCAAAAGACAGAAATAACCCAAATGTCCATAAATGAGTAAACAGTATTCATGCAATGGGATATTGTTTAGCCATAAAAAGGAATGAAGTACTAATACATGCTATATAGCATGGATGAACCTTGAAAACATTTTGCTTAAATGAAAGAAGCCAGTCACACAAAACCCTATATACTGTGTGATCCCATTCATATGAAAATCTACAAAAATACACATAAAGTAGATAAGCGGTTGCTTAGGGTAGGAGGGGGTTGTAGCTAAAGGATGCAAGGTTTCTTTTTGAGGTGATACGAATGTTCTAAAATTGATCATGGCGATGATTGCACATATCTTCAAATCTGACAGAGAATAGTACATTTTAAGTGATTCAATTGTGTGATATGTAAATTACATCAGTGAAAGTTGGCAGATTCCAGGGAAGGCCAAGATTCTCATATGCCAGTTGGCTGATAATAGGAACTATCATGAGAAATTTTTTCAAACTACAGCCTACTACACATGTCACACAAGGATAGCTAACAGCTTATACAAGAACACTTGCTTTTGTTGCATATGGTCTTACAAGCACAACCCAAAACTGCAAGGGCCTAATCATAACTCCAAGATTAAAAAGTCCTACCTAGACACATACCAGTCAGAATTCACCAGCTCTTATAAAATGCTGCCAGTAACGGTAAGCTTTCTTTGAAAACTTTGTGTAGCATCTTCTTTCTCCAATAAACCCTAATTTTTCCTTTCCTATTAGAGGCTACCCTGGTCCATATGTATTTCCAAAATTATGATCCTACTCTTCGTATATTATTCCCAAATAAAACCTTTTACTTAGAATTACAACTTTATTTTTTTAAGAGAGCTGGAGAGCCAGGCAAGGTGGCTCATGCCTATAATCCTAGCACTCTGGGAGGCTGAGGAGGGTAGATGGCCTGAGTTCAGGAGTTTGAAACTAGCCTGAGCAAGAGTGAGACCCTGTCTACTAAAAATAGAAAAAAAAAAAAAACTAGCTGGGCATTGTGGCAGGCACCTATTGTCCCAGGTACTTGGGAGGATAAGGCAAGAGGATCACTTAAGCCCAAGAGTTTGAGATTGCTATGGCTATGATAACATAGCACTCTACCCAGGACAACAGGGTGAAACTCTGTCTCAAACAAACAGAGAGAGAGAGAGAGAGAGAGAGAGAGAGAGAGAGAGAGAGAGAAAAGGGAAAAGAGGAGGTAGATTAAATTATTTAGAGAAATTTTTATTTTTTAAAAAGGAGGAACTTCTTTCATTGAAATGATAGGAAAATCACAGAAACTATCACAGGTGAAGTTCTAAGGGGGGAAATAAAACAAGAAAAGTGCCAAGCTGAAGAAGTTCATGGCCAGTGGTTTTGGTCTAAAGCACAAGCAAAGGTCACCCATAGAGAATGAAGGGCCACAAAAGTAGAATTTCAAGTTGTTACCATGAGCTTCAGGGTCTCTATGTTAAGGGCTTTGTATAAATGTTTAATTGAGATAATTTACTTTTTCTCTGCAATACCTGGGCAGCTTAACAGTAGATAGAGCAACTAAGATCTTAGTAAGAGCTTTGAAAGGAAGGTGAATTAGAAGAATCAGCATGCTCATGAGAATACCTTGAAACAGACAGCCAGGGATAAAGGAGAACATAGGACCTGGTGGGCTGATGGAGGATGCCAGTTAGCAGAGATCACAATCAAGTCAAAGAACAAGTTCTTTTAGTAAAATCTATCATCTTTATGGATATACAAAGCCCAACGTGATTTGGTCCATCTGTTTTCTCTGATGTCATCTTGTCCTACTGTCTGTGACTTCCCTGCTGTGCTTTTTCTTTCTTGGCAAACAGCCAGGTCCGACCCCTGTTCAAGACCTTTGCACTTGCTGTTCTGTCCTCATAGGAGGCTCTTCCTCTGAAAATCCACATAACTTGCTCCCTTTTTTCCTTTAGGTCTCGTCAGTGAAACTTCTTTTGCCTCATCCTATCTAAAATTGGTTTTCAAAAAAAGTTTAGGCTTAAACATATTCTCCGTCTTCCTTGCTTTATTTTTCTCTTAGCACTTATTATCATATTCCATATTTAACTTATTTTCACTTTCTTATTTATGTTTTATGTATCTTGCTTGTTAGCATGGATGCTTGAAGAAAACAGGGAACTTTTTTAATGAGTTGAGTACCATATTTTTTCACTAGAAACTACTTGACAAATTGTAGAGACTTAATATTTAAGGGAAGAAAAGAGGAAAAAGTGGGACATATGGGTAACTGTCTTTAAACTTGGAGATCTTAAGAGGTGGAACAGTTCAAGACAATGATGCCCATTTGGAAGCTCCATAGTAAAGGTAAAAGAAAAGGACATTGTAAATGCAGGCATGTAATATAGGATGGGATTCAGAAGAGTTACCTGTTTGGACACTGTAGTCACCAAGGAGATTTGGAGAATAAGAAGAGTGTTAGTACTTACAATTCAGAGCCAAAATTTCTGCAGAAGAGGGAAGAGGCTTCTTAAGGTCAATAGATGAGCAAAAATAGAGAAGACATTTAAATAGATGGCCCAGACTTCTAGAGGATTGCCTCTGACAGATTTGATACTAAGTTCTTCCATGCCCCCACTGTGGTCTTTTTATCTTCTTCTTTTATAGCATTTGTTATAATTAACACATTACCTGCTTATTTCTTCACTAGACTGTAAAGCACTCTTAATTGGTATCTTCCTAGCACTTAACAAAGTGTCTGGTGCATAGTATTCTTAGTAAAAATGTGTTGAGTGAAATTCTTACTGAATGAGAAAGCATTAGGAGATAACTATGGAATTGCGATGTATGTGCCAAGAGCATTCTGACCTCTAGGTCTTGTCAGTTGACTAGAAGGGTGAGAAAAAGAGAAAAGCAGGTTTCATATACATGAAAGAGTAAGTCAGATATTTTTAAGGTTAACTTTAAGACAAAGGGGAATTTGTTCTTTAAGGGAAAAAAAAGGCAGTGGAAGGGCTGGCAGGGGATTGATTGTAAATGGAGCGTTGTGAAAAGACACTGAATTATTTACAGGAGTAAGAAAGTAGATGGAAATAGTGGTTAGAGCCATTTGATAGTAATTGTCAAAGGAAAAATGTAAGATCCAACAGTTTAATTGCTAAATGAAAACCAAAGGTTAAGAAGAAAAGAAGTATTGAGCAGGTTAAGTTTTATTTTGTGAAGAAAATTATAACAAATTAGCTTGGAACTCTAATCAAGATCATCTGTGTGATTGTGAGACTTTTCACAAAAAAATACTTTTTGTCATCATCATTGTTGGTCAGACAAGGGAAAACTGGTAAAAGTTTAAATCTGTACACTTTCCTCTCATACAGTGAACTTTATAGGAGGTGGCAGCTGTCGGTGGAAAGGGCCAAGCTAATGGAACAGGTTTCTGCAGGCTGGTCTCTCTTGTGTGTGCTTTGATACCCTTACAGAAGGGATTTCCCAAATAAGAGCATAGCCTCCATTAGCATTAATAAGATTTTACCCAAGTTACTCTTCTAGTTTTAGGAGACAGATAATGCAGTAGGTATTGGTGCATGTTATACTATATATGTAGCTAGGACTTAAGTGTAAATTGAAATATTTGTGTAATCCTTCCTGTTTAATTATGAAATGTATTTGTAAATTATTTATATATTTTGATTTTTTTTCCTTTTTATTAATGTGTAATTAAATTTTTTATGGGAGATATGTTTTTTATAAAGGTATCTACAGACTGATACAAAAGCATGTGGTTTTATATAATTTAAGTTAGTTTTCAAAATCTTTTGTTTCCACAGTCCAGAAAAAGCTTTAAAAGACTCACTACAACCCTATGAAGCTGCTTACCTATCAAAATCCTTGTCACGACTCTTTGATCCTATCAACTTGGTTTTTCCCCCTGGTGGTCGTAATCCTCCTTCCTCTGATGAACTCGATGGTATCATTAAAACTATAGCAAGGTATGTATTTTTTATATAATGTCATGCCATAAGATGATTGCTACATTTGTTATTATAGTAGCAGTATATTTTTAATTTAACTCAAATTATTCAAGTAATTAGGCCTGTAGTTAAATTGTTTGGCACTGAATGACTATATACTTGAGATTCCAATTAATAAGTCATTTAAGTATAGTCTAAAAATAGTTTATTATGATTATGTCTTCCCAGGGATATAAAGTAAACCCAGCTTTTTATACCACAGTACATTCTTAATATTATACAGGAAAGTAAATATAAAAACTAATTTTACAATTTGAGAAACTAAACCACAGAGGTTAATGGCTTTTATCTTAAATCCAGAAAGTGTTTCTTGGCAGAAATAGGATTATAATCTTGATTAGCCCTCTTGTGTTTGCTATTTTAAGCTCTCTAAGTGAATGTGACAGCCTTTAAGACTCTAAAAAGGGAAGGTATCCTAGCAGAGGTGCCACCTGAATGCTTGCAGACAGTGTAATTATACTGTTGCCTTTAGACATTTACACTTAGAAGTTATCCAGATTAATTTTCAGTTGAAATTATCTTAGTTCCTGTCATAGCTAACAAGTTGTCATAATAGTGGGTCTGTACATTTGAGGTGGGAGTAAAAATAGAAGGGCAATACATGTGTATTAGCCAAAGGTCTAACTTCTTTGAGATTACAGATTTGAAGATGGTGAATCTGAGCCATGGTAGAATAAGACTAACAAAGCCACAAGTATAATATGCATAAGCATATTTTCAGTGTCTTGATTGGGCAGCATCTTGGTCCTAAATCTCTTTGCTGGTACCTTGGTGTTCCAGTGTCTGGACTCTAGATGTTTTACCCTGATGTCTGTGTTATCTGTTTAGTGTGGTAGTGATAAAACCATCCTAGATTCAACTAGATCTCTTTGACCTTTTATGTAAACATTAAAGTGGCAACTCCTTTCCTCTATGCAACTTGACAATATTATAATCAAATAGGATCTGGAGCTTGAAGAAACATACTTATACCAGGGTTTAATAGAATTTAAAAGTGAACATTAATAAAATTATATCTCAATACTGTACAAAAGGCTATTTTTGTTATACATAGAATGCCCTCGTGTTGCTTCAAATACCTTTAATATCTGTGAAAAGAGAATCTGGTAAGTGCTAAGATTAATTCTGTTAGTTCAAAGATAATAATTACTTTTCTTGCTTTCTACCTGTTCATGGATTTTCTTTTTCTTTTCTTTTCTTTCTTTTTTTTTTGTGTGTGTGTGTGAGACAGAGTTTCAATTCTATCACCCTGAGTTGAATGCTATGGTGTCAACATACCTCGCAGCAACCTCATATTCTTAGGCTTAAAAGATGTTTTTGCCTCAGCCTCCCAAGTAGCTGGGACTACAGGCACCTACCACAATACCCAACTAATTTTTCTATTTTTATTAGAGAAGAGATCTCATTCCTGCTCAGGCCAGTCTCAAATTCTTTTTTTTTTTTTTTGAGACAGAGCCTCAAGCTGTCCCCCTGGGTAGAGGGCCGTGGCATTACAGCTCACAGCAACCTCCAACTCCTGGGCTCAAGCGAGTCTCTTCCTCCGCCTCCCAAGTAGCTGGGACCACAGGCGCCCGCCACAACACCCGGCTATTTTTTTGGTTGCAGCCATTATTGTTGTTTGGCGGGTCCGGGCTGGGGATTTGAACCCGCCACCTTAGGTGTACGTGGCTGGCGCCTTAGCCGGTTGAGCTATAGGCGCCGAGCCCAGTCTCAAATTCTTGAGCTCAAGCAATCCTCTCACCTGCACCTCCTGCAGTGCTAGGACTACGGGCATGAGCTGCCATGCCCAGCCCTGTATATAGATTTTCATACAATTTTTAACCTCTGGTATTCTTTCTGTGGTCTTTGTAAAATACTGTTTGTTTTGGATTTTTTTTTTTTTTTGGTAGGGACAGAGTCTCACTTTATTGCCTTCAATAGAGTGCCATGCTATCATAGCTCACGGAAACTTCCAACTCCTAAGCCCAGGCAATTCTCTTGCCTCAGCCTCCCTAGTAGCTGGGAGTATAGGTGCCCACCACAATGCCCAGCTATTTTTTTTGTTGCAGTTTGGCCAGGCCCAGGTTTGAACCCACTACCCTTGGTATATGGGGCTAGTACCCTACCCACTGAGCCACAGGCACTGCCCAAAATACTGGGGTTTTTTTGTTGTTGTTAGCAGTCATATCATATGCCCCAATTATCCAATACAAAATTGAAAATAGCATGACAAAAAAACTTTAAGAATCCAAATTAAAAAATTTTCTAATTATAGTCCTGTTAGGCTTTTGATGTATTTATTATTAAAAGCTACCCTATATAAAAAGGCATGAATTAGCGTAATTTCTAAAGAAACTGAATATCTTTATGTATCGTATGTAATTTATATTTTTAGCCTATGTTCCTCCAAGGTCATCATTTCCATTCAAGAACTGTCATTTCCTTGCAGATGTCTATGAAATGCAAAACCTCTAATTGTACTTATCAGTATTAGCAAGAATCCTACTTTAAAAATCTGTACACAATTTACTGTGTTAATCACAGACTGAACCCACACATGCCATGCTTTTATTAATGAGAAACTGGTCATTAACAAACCATCTCAAAGCACTTTTTCCTAGTGCTGAATTTAAAGGGGAAAGAAACAATGCAACCAATTCTTGGAAGCAATCAGAGAAATCTATAAAAAGAATCACTACTTTGCTTATTGGATTTAGGTTTATATGTGGCTCTTTACTTTGTTGATGAAATATGTTGGTAATAATTACAATCTGTTTTGTTTTCTCCAGTGAACTAAATGTAGCGGCTGTTGACGCAAACCTCACATTAGCTGTGTCAAAAAATGTGGCAAAGACCATCCAGTTATATGGTGTAAAATCAGAGCAGCTTGTAAGTAGTATCCTTTCTCTATAAACTTTAATGATTTTGTTTAGAATTACTAATTATATAATACTTGACTAACCATAAATATAGGTTATAAATTTATTTCCATTTTTACTACAGTAAGAGTTTATAAATTTTTGATGAATTTAAAACAGAAAAAAAATTTTTCTATTAATAAAAAAATGGCCCTCCTACCCATTAGTCTTACAGATTCACAGGCAGAAAGATTTTATAAAGTTATTTTTTAGTGCATGTACCAATTTATGGGCTAATTATATATTTCTAAATATGTAAAATTTTAATAATTTACATAAACTGTAAAAATGTAATTTCCATATTTCCCTTCTCATGTGACCACTCACTCCAGATTCGTTTTTTGAGGCTGGGTTATAGCTATAAATATCTTATCTATGAAGCATTTACAGTGAATTGGGGATTGGGCCAAGTCATTTACATGTATTATCTCATTTATTTTACAACAATTCCTATGAAATGGAAGTTTTGCTGTGCACCACTATAAAATGTAGAAATTGCAGTTTTCTCAATTTAGGGTAATAGCATAACCAATATAGACTGCTAAAAGCAGAATGCCAGACTCTGTTGGGGTGTTCAGCCTGTGGTCTGCGGGCTGCATGAGGATCATCTGAGGACTTTTTTTCCTTATCTGTGGTGACAGATATTGTGAAAATGATGCACGGAACTTTTTTTTTTCTCATCAGTTTGTTAGTGTCTGTGTATTTAATGTGTGGCCCAAGACAAACTCTTCTTCTAATGTGTACAGAGAAACCAAAAAATTAAAGATCCCTGTTGTGAGACCAAGCTTTAAAATTCTTATGTTTCTGACAAACATAACATCTTTTTTTAATCTAAGAAATTTTATTTATGAAACTGTGCTATACCTATTGTTTTGTGATTTGCTTATTCACTTTAAAATGTCACAAAGATCTATACTATTTTTATACATGCATAATGTATTCTCTTTGTATCATAGTTTATTTAACTTCTATGCTCTTTTTTTTTTTTTTTTGAGACGGAGTCTCACTATATCGCCCTCGGTATGGCGTCATAGCTCACAGCAACCTCAAATTCTTGGGCTTAAGCAGTTCTTTTGCCTCAGCCTCCCAAGTAGCTGGGATTACAGGCACCCACCACAAAACCTGGCTATATTTCTGTTGCAGTTGTGGTCGTTTAGCTGACCTGGGCTGGGTTTAAATGTGCCAGCCTGGGTGTATGTGGCCGGCACCCTATCCACTGAGCTACGGGTGCCACCTAACTTCTGTGCTCTTAATACATTGTCAGATGATTTAGTAATTTGATTCTGAGATAACAGGAATTTAACATTGTGGCCTCAAATATATAATTTAGTGTGTGTCATGTAAATATTAGCTTCCCAGATGCTCTTATAAAAATGAGGTTAGTGTTTGCTAGATTTTCTTTATTTAAAAATTTGTATTCCTTTGTCTTGATAGCAATTGTGAAATTGTAATTAATTTAGTAAGTAGAATTTTGGATTGCAAATACACACCTTTGGGTATACATATCATATAATATTTTATGATTGAACTGAACAAATTATTTAATGGTGATATGTTGGTGTGTTTGTATAGTCCAAAATGTGACCTTTAGAAGAAAATGTAACTGGACCTTAACAATTGAAAGTTTGAATAAATATTTCCCTTTCTTCTATGTGTTAAAAGAAAATTAAAATATCAATATAACAGGGAGCAATTGTGGCACCTATATAATTTATAATGTTGCAATTTTTGTGATATTAAAATTATAGGCAAATATAAAAACACTTCTTTTAAAAAGTGAAGGACATTTTCCAACAATAAATATTATCTGATGGTTTCAGGGAATGGTATCTACAATTGTAGTGTAAATGTCAAATGTTATGAACTGTGAGAAAGTAGATTGGCATTTAATTAGGTTGCAGACCATTTGACATAGTAATAGGAGTGACATTTAAGGGAGGTTTCAACTTCAATGCTGGTTAATAGCTATGTATAAGGTCAATAGTTCTGGACACTAGGGTTTTATTTTAAGCCTTTGTAAATATATACTTTATTCTTGGTATAATTTTATAAGTAAGTTGGAGACTTGACATTCCTGTGGTGGAAGAAAGCCTACATGTGTTATATTTAAGTGATAAAATTAGAGACACATTAGTTTAATACAAACATATTAATACCTTTGAGTTACCTACTCTCTTGATCCTTCCACTCTTTCCTACCTCTCTTCTGATGTACTATTTTAGGGCCAATTTCATCCTTTCTTTCAGATAGCCGTTTTACTTGCTCCCTGGACTTGTAAGAGCTTGATTTTCTGGAGTCTGTGCTAGGTCAGTAGTCATCTACCACTGTCAGCCTTATCTAAGTGTCAGAAGGCTCTACTGAAGACCCTGAAGGCAAATAATGGTTATTCTCATTAGGAAATATTTTCAGGAGACAGTAAATTCCAAGTTGTCAATTAAAGTAGGTCAAAGACTGTATCACTTATCTGTTGCCACAAGAATGCTGTGTAACAGACAACCACAAACCCCCAGTGGCATATAATAAGCATTTATTGCTCATGCTTCTCAGGTCACATGAGGTGCTAGCCAGGTGGCTTTGCTGAGCTTATCTATGTTTGCTCACAGGACTGGCTAGCTGCTGATTTAGGCTGGCCTTCACTACAGTTAAGATCTTGCTCTGTTCTGCAGGTCTCTAATGCTACAACAGGCTACCCTGGGGTGAGCTCACAGTGAAGGCAGAGGTACAGGAAAGAAAGTATCTCTGTATATATTTGGCTTAGCAAAATGTATAAATTATACAGCACATGGTGCAAAATTATACAGCAAAGAAGATAGAGGTATAAGCGGGTGAAGGATTGGAACTTGTTATGCCATCTATTACAAAGCCAAATTGAGAACATGGCAGCAACAAAAAAGGAGAGCTCATGAACTTTTCTTTCTTTCTTCTTCTTCTTTTTGTTAAGAGACGGGGTCTTGCTCTGTTGCCCACGCTGGAATACAGTGGCTCTTCACACTATTCACATACTATACCACCCAATTCCTGGGCTCAAGCAGTCTTCCTCCTGCCTTAGCTTCCCAAGTAGCTGGGATTACAGGCACACGCTCAAAAGATTTTTCTTCTCATTCCAAAGGTGTAATCCCCCTGCTTGAGTCCTAACAGCATGTATTTGTTAAATTTTTATGCCATCCGACTATCAACTTCATAGCCAAAGAAGAAAGAAATTCGTTGCTATGGGTAATTTACTTGATCTTAATGTTAATATTACTGTAAAAAATCATAAGCCTTTTTGTGTATGACTTTGTTTATTAAATGAGGTTCAGCTATGACATCAACCCCATTCTCTAATCTTTAGTGTCCTCTTCCTGTTTTTATTAGCACAGGCATATAATATTCAGATAAATGTTTTCACTCTTTTTTTCCTTATTTTTCTTGCTTAAAATATATATTTTATTTATTTTTTTCTTTTAATCCAGGATATGGACTTTCTTCAGTCTTTGAGCAGATGGTATTCTCCACATGCACCCCAGAAAATACAAGTATTAGAAACTTGAAAAGAAATTGGCAAGTGGATTTGGCCCATAATTTTTTATTGCTGTGTTAGTGCTTCAGTACCATCAAGAAGATTTTAAAACTAAGTTATTCATTTTTTCCGGGAATTCTCATTGAGAGGATTAGTTTGAATTACTAAGTCAATTTTTTTTTTACTGGAATTGGAAGTTTTAACACTATAGACATTTTGTATATTTTTGAGCATATTAGCAGTCAAATAGAGCTTCTAATCCTGGTCTGTTCCAAAGCGTGGAATACAATTTGATTCCTTAGGTATACTGCAAATTTATGCTATTTGGAAGTATATTTTTGGGAAAGAAAGTGGTCAGCATTTAGTCTAAGTTAGGCTGCGGTTCACTCAGAGCACCTCCCCTCTCCTACATATACAAGCACAGCAGTAAAGCTATAACCAGACTCATAAATAAGATCTAAAGAAAACTTGAATTTGCAGCTCAGGACTGCTGTAGGTATCAAGCTGTATTACATGAGGTGAGATTGCCTTGCCAAAACATGCTCGGGAATGGGATCTGCAGTATCCCACTGTAACACGAGGACTCCAAATTGGAGAGCCATGGTAGGAAAGGTGAGGCGGGAGACATGATTTAAAGGGGTGACTAGAAAACCCCCTAGACAGCAGGGACATAGGGGAAGAGAGAAAGAAGACAGACAAACATGTCTTTTTAAAAATTAGGGTAATAAACTAAAATTCAGTCCATTTGAGCATAGAAAGGCTCACTTGCATCTTAGAAGCTATTGATTGTTTTTTATTATCCTTTACTATATAAGTCACATAGCACACTTTTGGGCACCTAACTTTTATTCAACTCACTAGTATGAAGTTGTGCCTGTTTAGAGTATTTTCTGAGCCATATCTAAAAACAAAAATGGTGACATGGAAAGCTTTTCTTTGTGATGAGAATCAGGAAAATATTCTTTGTCTTTCTCCTTTATGTCTTAGGGTAGGAATTTAATCTAACAGTATGAATGAGTTTCAGGAGGTCTATGAGCCCCAAGAAGTTATAAAATGTTATAGATGAATTTTTTTTATGAGAAAACACTCCAACAGATTTGAAAGAGATCTGTGACTTCTCCCCAAATATCTAACAGATATCTGGAAAATCTCCCAAATATTTGGAAATTAAACAGAAAACATTTAAATGACTTATCGACCAAAGAGGGAAATTAAAAAAAAAAAAACTTTAAAATAAATAAAAATGAAAATACAACATATTAGTGTTTGTAAGATGCAGCTAACTCAGAGAAGTTCAGATCACACTTGTAAACATACAGAGTTTTCTAGTTTCTCTGTTTTACAAATAACACTTTCTTTTTCTTTTTTTTGGCCAGGGCTGAGTTTGAACCCACCACCCTTGGCTTATGGAGCCACCGCCCTACTCCTTGAGCCACAGGCACCGCCCTACAAGTAACATTTTGATTCATAAACTTTCCTATATTATTTTCTAAAGATACTTTTCTAACAGAAGAGAATGTAAGAGTTCAGCAATGTTGGGGCTCTTAGGATATATTCCCTCTTAAGTATCTTTTTACCTAGAGAACACTTAGATCAGCCACAGACAATACCTCGGTTCATTAGACCATATATCAAAAAAACTGATATGATATGCTAGTTCAGAGATGACTAACAGATTTTATTTCTTGGGTCAAGTGTTAGAGATATATATCATTGCCTGGAGGGCTATGTTAAAAGACCAAACAGGGCTGCAATTGATTATTGACATATAATTTATATTTATAATAATTGATTTGAGTATAAAAACATTCACTTTTAATCTGGGAAACATTATAGATCAGTGTGCATTTCACATTGTTCTGTTCTCTGAACCTGTGAAATTATAATATAGACTTTTTTATCATTTATTTTATATTTGCTTATCAAGAAATAGAATAATTATGGACAAATCCACTTAAAAAGGCATTATCCTCATGTCTTGACATTTCCTTATCAGTAATGGAAATTACAGATAAACAGACCACTAATATTATTTTCATAATATCTGAAAAGTAACTTACCCTTTTGTAATTCATAACTAATTCATAATGTATCTTCTTGTTTTTGTTCTTTTGAGACATTTTTCTGAGTCATCAGCTTTATAACTCTCCATGAGTAATTTTCATTTTCTGAATAGAAACTTAATGCTCATCAGACTTATCCTCTGAATTACCAGTTTTATTTCTTTTACTTGTAGCCCTCAGGAGTGGTGATTATTGTGATCTCAGTCATTTCATCTGCAAATTAACAATTCCATGAACACATTCTTCCTGTGTTCGTTTAGCTATTTAACTTACTGTTTCAGGGATTTAGTCTCATTAGTTCTTCCTCGCATATTGGGTCTATGTGCTGTTCCTCGTGAGCAGATGTACAGAATAGAATTTCTGGAAAATATTTTGTTCATGTAGTTAAATTCAAAAATGAGTAATATATATCTTGTCATTTGCTCATCACAAGCATTTTAATTATTATTTAAGGATTTGTTTAGCTTCTGGATTCCCCTTCAATTCTGTGTATATGTGTATGTGGGCAGGATTTTTAGAACCCAAATGCAACTCTTTTGGTTTCTGTTTGTTTTTTTTTTTTTTTTTTGATGGATCATATAGTAATTTTATTTTGAATTATTTTTTGAATTATTTAAGTTGTTATTGTTTTCCATAGAAGCTGTGTCATTTGACATTCCCACGAAACAGTGTACAAGGGCTCCAATTTCTCTATCTCCTCTTCAGCACTTGTTATTAACTAAACTTTTAAATTTTTTTTGTTTTGTTTTTGCTTTTAAGGGCTTATTTTTTTTTTCCTTTGGTTTCTGATATCTTTCCAGACCATACTGGAGTCGCGTGACTTGATTCACTAGTATGTATATTTCTCATATTTTAAAATGCTCACTCTCTTATCACTCTCACTTTTCTATTCCCCAAGTTCCTAATACTTTATAACCAAAGCTATATTTTTTGCACATTGATACAATTTTATTTATCTTAAACACGAAGGGCTTTGAAAAAGCAACCATATGTACTGAACATCTTCTTTAAGATGCCTTTCTTAAAAAATAAAAAAAAGAGAGAGATAGCCTTTTTGAACATTTTTGGAAGTAGTGGAAAATTGATTTTGAGGTATTTGAATATAGAAAATGGCTTGAGATAATAAAAGTTTAAGCGATCAAGATGACTAGAGGATTATGAAATAGTTAGAGGTTACCTACTCTGTGCAAGATGCTTTATTTCCAAACCCAACTGCAGCGAAACCTACTGCATAATTCCTGACAGCTTCACTGGTGTTTGGTTCTTATTCCTAAACACTAATCTGTGCCTGTGTCCCTAGGCAGCCTAGGACAAAGTTTGGAGCAATAGGGGGTAGGGGAAAGGACCCAAGCAAAGGATAAGTAAGTAGAAAATAAGACAAAATTGGAGATAAAAATTTTAGAATTTATAAAGCATGCTTTGATATAAACTATATTGTTAGTTCCTTGTTAACAGATGAAGAAATTGAAGCCACAAGTCACTTAGCTAGCAAGTGGTAGACAGGTCTTTTCAGACTCCTAAGTCTTGTGTTCATTCTACTGTAGACATTCTGAGAACAGCAGAAGAATGGATAAAACAAACTCTTAAAAATTAATATAATAGAATAGCAATAAAATTGAGCAAATGTGAATACTAAAAACAATTTGCTAAGTGAAAGAGGTTTTATGTGCACATTAAAAAAAAACTTATGTGAAGTTATAGAATAAGCAAAAGTAATAAGTGGAGTTGAAGTCAATTGGAACAAGTATACCAATGTCTGCAGCTTATTTTGAATGCATAAAAATGCAAAATAGATAGAGGAATAGATTTGTGATATAAGGTATCTTTGTGGAGACTAGCTTATCAGTATATAGGTATCTATTGTAGAATTTTTCTTAACCCTTCTGCAGAATAGAAGGTGTTCACAAAATGTTAGAAGAAGTAAATTCTGTATTACTTTTAGTATTTAAGAAAATGCATGTGCAAAAAATTTTTTTTCACTGTTCAAGAAAAGAATATAGTAGCAGCAAGGTCTGTCTGTGGAGCTCTTTAAAAATAGTCTTTCCATGTTGGCTATGAATGTGGCCCCACCTAAGGCCAAGCATAGTTTATATTTCAACATCCTTTCCAACCTGGTGAGTCTCTGGTTCTTGTTTAATTCATTGTCATTTAAAAAGCAATGGGACTTGAAAATTTTTAAATAATAAAACATAGTGTACTAGTTTTGTTTCATTTTTGACAAGGTTCCTAGATTGTTCCAAGGTGTATCAAGGAAATGCTGTCAAGATGTAATATTTAGATTTTAGCAGGATGATTGACAATATTTCGTTTTAACTTTGGGGACATGATAGAAGTATGTGAACTGGACAGTAACACAATTAAGTAGATTTGCCAAGTGATTTACTGAATGTGTAGCAGTTCTGACAAATGCTTGGTTTGCATCTTGGAGAAAAAAATATATCTTCAGCTTTGTCTTATACAATGTTTTCATCAATGAGTTTGATGAAAAATAGATGTTTATCTTTAAAGCATGTGCAGATGGCACAAATCTGGTTGGGGTATAGAATATATTCATTGATACTCTAAGTTTCCAAAACAATGTCATTGAAAGAAATGAGGAGCTGAATTTAAAAGAATAACGTATATGAAATAGTACAAATTTTTATACTTACTGTCAGAAAAATGAACTATGTAAATTCAAACAGGATAAATATTATAGTTGATTTAAAATTGTTCCGGGATATTTGTAATATTTGTCACCAAAAGTACTAAGATGGCCATAGACTTCAATATAAAAGTGTAGGGTCTAGAATATGAGATTTGCTAATATATTAGCTATGGAGTGTAAAGAGAGCGGAGAATGACTCCAGTATTATTGGCCTGAAATGCTAAGAATAGGAGGTGTCATTTACTGCAAGAACAGGGTGGAATTGGAGGCCATTATCTTAAGTGAAACGATTCAGAAACCTAAAGCCAAATATGACATGTTCTCACTTATATGTGAAAGTTAAATAATGAGTACGCACAGACATAGCGAGTCAGTAATAGACTTGGAAAGGTGAGCAGCTGGGAGAGGGGTGTGGGATGAGAAGTTACCAAATGGGTACTGCATACATTAATCAGTTAGTGGTTATACAGAAAGCCCAGTCTTCACCACTACACAACATACCCATGCAACAAATCTGCACATATACCTATAAGTCTATGAAAATAATTTTAAAAACATATGTTGATTACATCTTTTCAACAAAAGAGAATAGCTGGAGGATAGGAGCGGAGAACCAAAAGTTTGGCTTTGGGCATATTAAGCTTGAAGTACCATGTAGAGCTGTTGAATAAGCAATGAGATATTTACATCTGAAGTTCAGGGAGACACAGGGCTGAGAATTTTCAGTATACTTCAATAGTTCTCAGCCAGGGGTGATTTTGTGTCCCCTCCCCCACTCTTAGGACATTTTCCAACATTTGCAGGCATTTTTAATTGTCAATTGCGTATATGTGGTTGGAGTGGGGCATTGTTGGCATCTGGTGGAGGGGAGCCAAGAATTCTGGTAAACGTCCTGTCCTGCCTAGGGCAACCCTTCCCAACAGAGAATTACTGGTTCAGAATGTCAGTAGCACTGACTTTGGTATATTTAAAGCAGTCAGCTTGGGAGAAGGAGTAGATAGAAAATACAAGGAATTAAGACAATGTGGAGTGCTCACTTCGGCAGCACATATACTAAAATTGGAAAGACAATGTGGAAGAACCATCAAAATAAATAAGAAACAACAAGAGTTCTTGTTCTAATAAGAAAGAATAAGAGTTCTCCCTCCAGTGCGGGAGAGGGAGAACTGAAAAAATGGTGTTGTGGAAGTTAAAGGACATATTCAACTATGTCAGGCCAGTAATAGGTATAAGATGAAGACCATTTGATTTGTCAGTGCAGAGGTCTTTGGTGACTTTGACAAGACCTATTTTGTTAGAGGGAGACAGTAGCCTGAATAAAGTTGTTTTAAGAGAGAATTATAGGAAAGGCAAGGAAATGAGCTTAAACAGTTTTTGAGTTTTACTAGAAAAAAGAGCAGCTAAAATGCTGATGGGAATTATGCAGGGAAAAATTGATTCGGCAGAGAGAGGGCATAATTTTCATAAGGGATGGGATCTAGTGCACTTGAGAAGTGATTGGCCACAAATAGGAGCATTTATAATAATAAGACACTCTGGGGATATGGATGCAGGTTGCGATGTAATGTAGAAATTTCCTAACGGCTCCTGTTTTTTCAAGGATGTATACGTAAAAGTTATCAGCTGAGAATAGGAGGAGGGAAGGAAATTTTGAGGATAAGAGAAATGTAGAAAAGCTCAGAAACAGCCCCCTAGGAGAGGACTGGGAATGAATGGGAAAGCAAATGGGATATTTAACAAGATTGACCAAGAACCCGCCTTAGTTCATGGTTATGAATGTAAAGTCTGACCAATGAAAAGTTCATTCAGTTTCTCATAGGCAGATATGGACTTGGCTTCAACCAGGACTGGAGTTTTACTAAGTAAACATGAACACATGTATCCTTTACTCCTTATTCCTTTCTGTCTGAAAACCAGTACTGTCTCCAGGCCCCAATTCAAAGCCAGTCGCTTCCAAAATATCACTCCCTGAAAAAATCGATTATGATTATGGAATCTATGCCAGAAAGGAGGGCAGTAAAGAAATGAAGTCAGGAACAGCTGTGAGACAGAATGAAAAGGTGGTGGAGTTGGGAGGTCCCAAGATACCAAGGAATTATCGGAATTAGAATGGAAGGGAAAAGTAGGAAACATCAGTCTGAGATGAAGGTGCTTGAAAGTCACATTCTAGAAGGACGCTCAATCATTGTGGCAAGATATGGGATATGACCGAGGAAGAGGTGAATTAGAATGGAGAATAAGATCACTGAAGGCACAGAGGGCAAAGAACTAGAAGGATCATCAATTCAATATTGAATTAATCAAGAATTATTACAGGAGTAAGTAGCAGTGAATATACCTAGTGCGTAGGTAATTGGTCTCTGTTACCACTTCCCACTAAAAGGAACCAGAATTCCTTGGAGACATGGTGGATTTCAGATAAAAATTTATGAAGTTGATAGAAGTTGAACCATAGTAGTACTGTGGTTTTGTAAGAGAATATCCCTATTGTTAGGAAATACACACACTGAAATATTTAGGAGTAAAGGGCCATAATGTATGCATGATTCAGAAAATAGATTATGTGTGTGTGTGAGAGAGAGAGAGGAAGAGAATACAAATAATAAAGTAAATAAGATTAGATGTTATTAGAGAAATCTAGAAAAAAGGCACATAGTGTTCCTTTTGCTATTTTTATTTTTATACTTTCTGTAAGTCTGAGATTTCAGGGTTTTTGCTCAGGTTGAACTCAAACTTCTGGCCTCAAGCATTTCTCCATCTTCAGCCTCTCAAAGTGTTAGGATCTTAGGCATCTACCACTGCACCTAAGCAAAGCTCATAACTTTTAAAAGCCCATTACAGTTCAATATATATTTAATATCTATCTGATCCCCGAGTCTTCCACATCCATTAAAGCTGCTGACCATGGATCACCACTTTAATCTCCAGAGTGCCCCCCTTTTTTTTTCATTTGGAGACAGAGTCTCACTATGTCGCCCTTGCTTGGTAGAGTGTCATGGTGTCATAGCTCACAGCAACCTCAACCTCTTGGGCTCAAGAGATTCTCTTGCCTCAGCCTCCCAAGTAGCTGGGACTATAGGTGCCTGTCACGATGCCCAGCTGTTTTTAGAAAGGAGGTCTCACCCTGGCTTAGGCTGGTCTTGAACCTGTGAGCTCAGTCCGTCCACCCACCTTGTCTTCTCAGAGTGCTAAGATTACAAGCATGAGCCACTGTGCCTGCCCTGCCCAGAGTGCCTTATTCGAGAGCCTTGTCCCACTCTCAGGTTAGCACAGAGCCTGTCATTTGCTTTCTTTTAGGAGCTCAGAGCTTCTATTAGTATTAGTTCATCACATCATAGATTAAATTGGATTTTGTGGACTCTTCTGATTATTTTTTTAACCTAGTGTTACAGGAAAATTTGTTCTTCATACCACCAACTTAATGGACCATTTTAGAACACAACTATAGTTCATGATGATCTATGTCCATAACGAAAGTTAAAATAAATTGGTTGCTGGGTGTGTTAACTTATGCAATTAATCCCAACACTTTGGGAGGCCAAGCCGGGAGTTCAAGACCAGCCTGGGCAACACAGGGAGACCTCCTCTCTACAAAACAAAACAAAAGATTAAAAAGCAAGTTGTGGTGGTGCACTTCTGTGGTCCCAGCTACTTAGAAGGCTGAGACAGATGATCCCTTTGATACCAGATTTTTGATACTGAATTTCTAGGCTCTTAGTGTCGGCGGTTTGAAGAATGAAGCAACGGACCACAGGATAGGTTTTATTCAACAGGTATAAGTGTTACAGCTCTTATAACAAGCCAAACCTCCTTGTAGAGTAGGATTAGTAGTAAGATAGGTTTTATAATATGAGGGTTACAGCTCTTACAAAGGGGCGAACCTCCTCGTAAGTGTTTACAGCTCTTACAAAGGGGCAAACCTCCTCCTAAGTGTTTACAGCTCTTACAAAGGGGCAAACCTCCTTGCAAGTGTTTACAGCTCTTACAAAAGGGCAAACCTCCTCCTAAGTGCTTACAGCTCTTACAAAGGGGCAAACCTCCTTGTAAGTGTTTAAAGCTCTTATAAAGGGGCAAATCTCATTAAGCAGGATACAAGTGTTACAGAGCCAAACCTCTTTGCTCTTCTGCTCTTTCTCCTGAGATCTGCTGAGGTCTGTGCTCAGGGTCTCTGGCTTATATAGAGGCAGTTGTCCAGTGAGCTTTTGGGTCTTGAAAACAGACTAATCATGAGTAGGTTTTGAAAACGGACCAATCAGGGATACACTGGAGGAATTGCCAAAAGTCCACGTGAGGGGGGGCACCACTTGTCCAGTATCACCTTCAGCTAAGAAGTTCAAGGTTGTAGTGAACTGTGAGCACACTACTGCACTGCAGACTGGATGGCACAGTGAGACCTGCTTTTAAAGATAGATAGATAGATAAATACTCTCTAAAAGTCTTAACACTGTTGTGGGTTCCCACTTTAGCAACCGATTATTTCCTTTCTTTTAGTTACAGTTTTTAATGGTTTTGTATTATTACAAGTAAGAATTGAAAATATAAAAATTAAATTAATTTTTAAAATTTATGTATGTATTTCTTAAAGGAAAATAGAAAAAAGTAGCATTTCTTTACTCATATTTTATTTGGCTTACTATAAAAATGAAAAGATGTTCTTAATTTTGACTCTCCTAATAGACAGTTTTTCATATATTTGAGATAGGAATCCACATTCACAGAGTGAGTCTTGTGACAGGTTTGAATCAGTCTACTTGTGCTAACTCAGAATGGGGTACTGGAAGGTTTCATGATGACTCAGTGGGCAATAAATGCTCAGGAATTCATGGTTTATTGAGAGGCTTTCCCACACCAACAATCACAAATACATTCAGGACATACCGGTGGTAAAGAGAGAGGGAGAAGCAACCGCAGTGAACAGCTGGGAACATCAGATCACTGAATGATAGATTGTGGGTCAAGTTTTCCTCAGAACACTGGCCAGTAGAGGGTAGTCACTCTTTTTTGAGTCGGGCTTCCAGCAACCACAGCCTTGGGAAAACAGTCTCAGAGTTCTCAGGGGCCTGTTAGCTGCCTTTTGGCTTCATTTTCTTGTCAGGTCTCAGGAGTGCCTGGCCACACCAGGTGTGGTATTATCATCTCAGGCTCCCATAGAAGTGCCCATCACCCTGCAGGTCAGCAGGTTCACTGTAGGCTGAGTCATTTGTCATTAGTGACTCCATTTGGAGACACTTGAGATCACAAAACACTATTATTTATCAGTGAGTTATATCATGTTTTCTATGTCCTGATCATGTTTGATTTACCTTTAAGTAATTAATGTTACAGAGGATTGGATTAAAATCTGATCAATATGAGAATGGTTTATGTGCATATTTTTCTTTAAATCTGAACTGTAACATTTATAGATTAGAAAAATAATGCATTTCATGTCCTTGTCCCTAAACTTGTTTATTTAGAAGCAAATTAAAGATCAGGAGTAGAAACTTTTCAGTAATACTTCTGCTGATCATCTATACACAGTATAATTTGGGGCAACTTTTTTTAATCTATGAAAAACAGGAGTAACACCGTCTTTGTATCATTAGTTTCATTGGAGTTTTAGGATGACTGGTATATACATAGAATTGAGGTTTATTTTCATTTTTTTTCTTTCCCTTCCTTCCCTTTTCAACTTCTCTTCTTATTTTGAGGTCTTATTCCTAAGTTTTTGAAAGAAAGAAACCTAATGGTCAGTTGCCAAAGGGTATTTCTTAGGAATACTGTGCTATAATGCGCAAAGATAACACTGGGCATTTGGTTCACACCTGCCACAGGTGCAAAACTATGAAGTATTGACAAAAATGTCTTCCCTGTGCAGAATGAATAGGACTCCCACATCCATGCTTGGTGTCTCTACAGAAATTGCTGGCTATGCCTCAAGTCCCAAACTGTAACTTAAACTGAACATTTCCAGTTAATGTTCTCTTTGTCAGAGGGGCCTGAACTTTTTCCCAGTTAAAGAAAAAAATGTATTGATATATTTGTAATTTGTGTGTGTGTGCTAAATTCTTACAGCTCTGCACACAAGGAGATGCAAGTCAGGTGATTGGGCCACTTACTGAAGGACAGAGAAGAAATGTGACAGTAGTGAATTCACTGTATAAGTTGCACCAATCAGTAACAAAGGTAACCTTTTCTATTTTTATTCAGATTTTTAAACTTATTTTAGTTTCATCTTTCTTCTTGCCTCAAATTTAGATAATTACAAATTCCTGCTTAATTTTTGGAAAAGAATACAATGAATATGTGA
Source organism: Galago senegalensis (assembly GCA_963575145.1). Lineage (NCBI taxonomy): Eukaryota > Metazoa > Chordata > Mammalia > Primates > Galagidae > Galago > Galago senegalensis. Next base: position 17,283 of record CAUYTI010162217.1, on the reverse strand, counting down.
TGATTATAAAATAAGCTAAAGAGTCTTTGATCCTGGCCTCTGTGATTTTATTTATTTATTTTGGTTTGTATATTTGGCCTAAAACATATGAAATTTAGATCCTCAAGTTAATCAAGTTTATTGAGCAAATTATTATTAAAGGGTAAATCAGGCATGTTTCATGCTTATTGAAAAGCATAATTTGGTATAATGTGCATGGCAGTAAATTATAGCAAAGCTAATATCAGAATAAGAACCTTTAATCCCTCCAGCTGTCAAAAAGTTTTTCTCTGTGCACAAAAAGGCAGGGAGGAGCTGTATTAAAAGCTGAATTTTTATGATGTAATCACTGATGAGTACTTGCACATGTAGACAATATATTTTTCTCTTTGCTATTCTTTTTCCTGAAGTGTTTAAAAGAAATGAATGAACCTTAACTTGTTTGCCTCCATTTATTGCATCAAGGCAAACTGTATTCTTAATTATGTAGGTCACTACAAACGTTTTGAGGCAGACCATGTGGTCCATTATTTCATTCACAGGAAACACAGTAAATAACTTCCTTTCTGATTCACTCATGCAAGTTTCAACTTGCTTAGCTTATCAGTGTTGCTGGGAGGGTTTTATTTGTTTCCATCCACAAGGATTTTACTTTTTTTTTTTTTTTTTTGTAGAGACAGAGTTTCCCTTATAGCCCTCAGTAGAGTACCATGATGTCACAGCTCACAGCAACCTCTAACTCCTGGGCTTGGGTGATTCTCTTGCCTCAGCTTCCCAAGTAGCTGGGACTACAGGCACGCACCACAATGCCCAGCTATTTTTTTGTTGCAGTTTGGCCAGGGCCGGGTTTGAACCCACCACCCGTGGTATATGGGTCCAGTACCCTACTCACTGAGCCACAGGTGCCGCCCAGGATTTTACATTTCTTGATTCTCACATATTTGAAAACTTTCATAAAGACCTATGATTACTAGGAAAGCAACACTTTGAACTTCATCTGTGACTTTTGAGTAGCTGTGTTTAATTATTCTCTATAGGTCACTTAAAAAGCATGTATAATAAATAGGAAGATAAGAATTCAGAAAACTTGAAAGAAACTAAGAGTTAGATGATGCTCTTGAAAACTTAACCTCTAATATGAGCTTTAATATGCTACATTGGATTTGTTAATACTTATAAGTGACTATTCATTTATTTAAAGACTTTAACAATTCCTTTAAAAAATATGTCTTTCACAAATTAAACAAAATATATTGTAGAGCTTGTAACAGGTATTATTATTAAAAATACTAAACAACATATTTCCCATTGCCTTTAATCATTGCTGTAACACATCACAAGCAATGAAAGGTTGTATTCTAGTAGCCCAATTTAAATGTCTTTATTGAGATTTTCAAAATTATGTGATGTTTGTATTGATTTGTAAAAGCAGAAATGCTGACATTTGTATTTTAAAGACTTGTTGAAAATTAGAGTCAGCCTAAGGAAAAGTAAATTTTTTTAAAGAAATGAGTAAATGTGATTTTATAGTGACCTTTCAAGGTATTGCATGTTATTGTGAAATGAATAAAGGAAACCCAGCTTTTAGTATTCTTAACATTATTTGAAATATGTACAGGTATTTGCTTTATACATGAAAGTACTATATTTTTCAACCTATTTTAATAAATACTAATGAGTTTTTCAATCATGTATAAGACATTACTATACTGATAATACTTTATACATAGCTTATGAAAACAACTCTATCATGTTATGATCAAAGTTAGTATTTATAAAAATAAACTTAAGCAAAACTATAACTGGATCAAAATCTTGTTCTAGGTAGTTTCCAGTCAGAGCTCATTCCCACCAGCAGCTGAGCAAACTATAATATCTGCCCTAAAGGTAAAAGAATTTAATTTAATCTTTGACTCTATAGTTTTAGACTTGGTTGACTGGGTGGTTAATGTTCTGTTTTGAAAATACAGTGGAGCCTCCATAACTGATGACTTCCTTAAGTTGACCTAATTTTCATAGACCAGACATGAGCCACTTGTACAAATCAGTACTGGAGGCCTAGTTCCTTCTGTTACCACCTCTGTATGTTGAACAGTTTGTTATAGTCCCTTGAGTGGTTAAGTTACAGAAGTTCTACTGTAATTCAGAATCCTCTGTATGTGCAAAAGTAGCATGTTGATAATTATCCTGAAGAGGGAAGATACAAGTGTGTTTGTATTTTCTAGAATTTAAAAGTAGGCCTTTTGGTGTGTACAGATTGTATTCTGCATGTGGTACTAGTATACACAGAAGTGAGAATCTTAGCAGTGTTTACTGTATGCAAGGGTGGTATAACCCATTGTTATCCCAGCGAAGCAATGGTTCTTCACTAAAGTGACTTTTGTCTCCTAGGGGACTTTTGGCAATGTCTGGAGACATTTTGGGTTTGTCATGACTAAGGAGGGAGATGTTACTGGTATCTAGTCAGTAGAGGTCAAGGATACTATAAACATCCTGTAATGCTCAGGATAGCCCCCACCAACTTCTGACAAGAAGGATTATCCAGCTGAAAATGTCAGTAATACCAAGGTTTTGAAATCTTAATTTAATGTGTGGTGTAAAACTAGAGTATAGTCTCATTTTTATTTATATGCTAACATAAATTGTACCCCTTTTCTATTTATTTGATCAAAAAATAACAGTATCAGATTCACAGCCATATGGAGTTGACAGTAAGTAACTTGTTAAAAAAAAAAAAAGCAAAGCAAATCATTCTTTTTTTTTTTTTTTTGAGATGTCTCAAGCTATCATCCTGGGCAGAGTGCCATGGCAGCACAGCTCACAGCAACCTCAAACTCTTGGGCTTAAGCAATTCTCTTGCCTCAAAGTAGCTGGGACTATAAGTGCCCCCCATAACCCCCAGCTATTTTTTTTGCTGCAGTTGTCATTGTAGTTTAGCTGGCCCAGACTGGGTTTGAACTAGCCAGCCTGGGTGTATGTGGCCGGCGCCCTACCCAACTGAGCTACAGGCGCCACCCCAAATCATTCATTCTTATAACAGAAATAGATATGCTTTATATAACACCTGCTACTTACCAGGCATATACAAAAGCATATTTTAAACTATTACAGCAAAAGCCGTCAAGTCATGTGTTATTACTCCCATTTTACATCTTAGAATGCTGACTTGCCGAAGGTCATAGAGCTGGTAAATCCAGACCTCATTGATTTGACAGAGTTATGTCAGCAGTGCACGTAGCTCAGTGGGTAGCCTGTCGGCCACGTACACCAAGGCAGATGGATTCAAACCTAGCCTGGGCCTGCTAAACAATGACAACCACAACAAAAAATGGCCAGGCATTGTGGCAGATGCCTGTAGTCCCAGCTAGTCCAGAGCCTGAGGCAAGAGAATCGCCTAAGCCCAAGAGTTAGGTTCCTGTGAGTTGTGATGCCATGGTACTCTTCTGAGGGTGACAAAGTGAGACTCTATCTCAAAAATAATAATAATAATAATAATAAGTCATGTTATGTCTACTGTACCTTGCCGCTATCATTCTTCATTATTTCTTTCACTATATACTTATTTAGTACTTAGTAAATACATGAATGAGGTAATACAGTGTACAATCTGGAGCCAAACTACCTATATGTGAGTCCTATCTCTGCTATTTAACCAGCTATATGACCTCGCACAAGTTCATAAGCTTTCTGTTGCCCGTATTTCTCCATCTATAAAATGATGCAGTAAGCCTAAAATAAGTTAGGAAATTTCAACTGTAAGTTAGATTTAAATCACTGAGGGAGAGTTTTTTTTTTAAGGTGAAATGAAGGCCTACAAATAAACTCTAAGAAGAAAAACTTATATTTAGAGAGTAAAGGTAATACAGACAAAGGGAAAGGGACAAGAAGGGAAAAATATAGGAGAGCAAAATGTCACAAATCCTAAAGGAGAAGGAAACTTCTGAAATCAAATGCTGTCCATAGGTTTCATGGATAAAGCTTTAACAGGCGCCAAAGTACAAGGACCCTGACTTCATGTCTGAATGAGTCTGATACATGGAAGGTCAGAGGAGACAGTCTGTTTGTCTTCAGCATATTGAGAATACATTGGATGTATTTTCTGTACTCTTTTCCTTTTCCCCGATGGGCTTGTCTCATTGTGATTAAATATCATGGAAACTGCCATAACAGAATACCTGTGATTATTATTAGTAGAGTTGTCAAATTTACTGATCATAAAAATACCATGTAATCAGGGCAATGTGGCAAACCTAAAAGTTTTAACATTCTTGATTCCAGGCAGGAAGCAGATAGGGTTTTGAGGGTGGGGGGTTTGTTTCCTTATAATTCTACATTTTTCTCCTATCTTCTAGTAGGAGCTGTCAAACTTTTTTTGACCACTACCCAAAATAAATACATTTTGCTTTGTGATTCCATACATAATACGTAAGCATTTATATATAGGTCTACATATGTAATCACATATATATAGAATGTGCATCTGTATACATTTCTATAATTGACAGAGAAGTTTCACAAAATTATGCTTATCCTTATTTTGTGTATGTACTTTAATATTTTCTATGCTAATCTATTACTTTTAAAACATTCCATAGTGACCCACTAAATTGATTTTTTGACCCCCGGTAGTCACAACCTGTAGTTTGAGAAAGTGGGTTCTAAAGGCTAAATCAGAGTGCCTTCACTTTGATGATAAAAATCACTCAGAAATAAAAATTCCTCAGAGACTATAATTTGGCATAGAGTGGGTTCTCTAAATCTATATTTTTAACACACAGCAAAGAATATTCTTAATATTAGTCACTTTGGACTGGAGTTGGAGCCAGTGCAGAGAAAATTGCCCCGATCTTAGGCTACAGCTTTCACACTGAGGTTTGCTCACCCACCAGGACCAGTGCCTCATGTATTAATAGCTAGATGCAGTAGGTTGCTGAGGCATCACCAACTTTGCACTTGTTAACTGGATAAAAGGGTTAGCAATGAATCAAGGCCCTTCTTCAGTGGTCTTGTCAGTTGGAGATTTAATTGCTTGTGTTAACACACTCAGTGAAAGTTTTAACTTTGCTTTCTAGCTGTTTTTTTTTTTTTTTGTTTTTTTTTTTTTTTTGGTAAAGATGAAGTCTTGCCACGTTGCCCAGGCTGGTTTCAAACTCCTGACCTGAAGCAATCCTCCTGCCTAAGCCTCCCAAGTTGCTGGGATTATAGGGGTCAACTACTGTGCCTGACTATCTAGCTAAGTCTTATAATAAAACCATTATGACTTACTTAGTAAAATCAAACAAAACCCACTGACTCAAAGGGAAAAAAGAGAACCTTGAGCTTAATAAAATTGTAGGAAATTTATTCAGTCACTTTGAATTAGAGATAGAATGTTGATTTGTAAATGACTATAGCCCAATACCAAAAATTTATGAGTTTTGTTTTTTTTTTTTTGGCTAGGGCTAGGTTTGAACCCACCACCTCTGGCATATGGGGCCGGCACCCTACTCCTTTGAGCCACAGGCGCTGCCCTATGATTGTATTTGATAGAGAAAACGTTGAGTGTACTTTTTTACTCACTAAAAAAGATAGGCATATAATCTTTTCTTCTCTACCTTGTTGAGATTTTATCCAAAATTAATTGTTATTTGAGGCTAGAGTTTCATCATTGCATGTTCTTTTTTTTTTATTCAAAATCATTGAGTGTTCACAGTAAGCCAGGTATTAGTGGTATTCAGTAAAAGACACAAAAAAAGTGGCTTTAATTATAGTGAGGAGCCCCGTGGTGACGTGTGATGATGAAAAATGGAGCACAGCTAGGTGCAATGTCTCAGGCCTGTAATCCCAGCACTTGGGAGGCCGAGGCAGGTGAATAGCCTGAGCTCACAGGTTCGAGATAAGCCTGAGCCAGAGTGAAACCTTGTCTCTAAAAAATGGCTGGGCATTGTGGTGGGTGCCTCCCAGCTACTTGGGAGGCTGAGACAATAGGATCACTTGAACCCAAGAGTTCGAGGTTGCTGTGAGGTAAGATACCACTGCACTCTATTAAGGGCGACCAAGTGAGACTCGGTCTCAAAAAAAAGGAAAATAGAGCACAGCAAGGGATAGAGAACGAGGGTGGAAGGGAAGTTCTATCTTACGTAGGCCTCTCCAAGCAGGAGGAATTTGAAAACAACTCTGAAGAAAGTGAGGAATAGAGACCTGAACTGGACATGCTTTTATAATGTTCACAGAATAGCCAGGAAGCCAGAGTGGCTGAACAGAGTGAGTGAGAGCAGAGGAGAAGGCACTGAGCGTGGAGAAGGAGCAGAGCAGGGCTGAGGTGGAGAGCGGAACACACAGAGCTCCGGCATTGCATATTCTAAGCATTATGTAATATGTAACAAGTGGCACAATAAATATTCTGTATACATTCAGTCATTTCACTTTAACCACCATGCCTATAAGTTGCATTTAAACACCTTGGCCCAGTAATTCTGATCCATTTTTTACTGAGATTGTCTTGTGCAGATAGTGATTATATTGCCAAATTTATATATGGTGATGCTTCATTTCTCCCTTTTTGTGTGGGTTTGATGTTCTATATAAAGGAATATTCCAGATTGCTGAGGCTCCAATATTTTTATAATTTTAGCTATTTTAGTTAATTCTTTTTAAAATGTAGAACATACTTCTCTGCTTTGTGAAGAGCATATGAAATATAATCTAATCTCCTTTCTCAGTTTTCTTTGGTATTTGTTAATTTCTACCCGTCCTGAAATGAAGGCATTCCTCAAGATGCTCTCTTCTCTTCCTATTTCATGTTTTCCCTAAGTGGGAAAATTCACCCAGCTATAAAGTTTTCTATGTAAACAATGATTTCTTAAGCAAAGAGAGAGTTTTCTTTCCTCCTTTCTGATCTTTTTTTTTTTTTTTTTTGGGGACAGTCTAATTTTATCACTCTTGGTAGAGTGCTATGGCATCACAGCTCACAGCAGCCTCAAAATTCCTGGGCTTAAGCAATTCTCTTGCCTCAGCCTCCCAAGTAGCTGGGACTACAGGCACCCGTCACAATGCCTGGCTATTTTTTCTTGCAGTTGTCATTGTTGTTCAGCTGGCCTGGGTCTGGTTCAAACCTGCCACTCTCAGTATATGTGGCTGGTGCCGTAATCACTGTGCTAGGGGCGCCAAAGAATCCTTTCTGATCTTTATGCCTATTTTTCCATGTCTTATTTCACTGGCCATTGCCCTAAGCACAGTGTTGAATAGAACTGGGTAAGAATGGACCTCATTCATTTGTTCCTAACCTGGGGGAAAGTATCCAATGTTTTACTATTTTTAAGTATAATTTTAGCTGTATGTCAATGATATAGTGATGTTAACTATAGGCTTTTCATAGATATCCTTTTTCAGATTTAGTAACTTTCCGTTTATTCCTAGCTTTCTGATTTTGTAAATTATAAATGTCACTAAGTTTCATCAAATAGCTTTTTCTGCATCTATTGAAGTCATATGGTTGTACTTTTATTCTGCTAATAAAGCACAGTAGAAAATATTTTCATATAGCAAACCTTAAGCATCCTTAACAAAAATTAAGTAAATCAAATCCAAGAATACGTAAAAAGGGTAATAAGGATGCTAAAGTCTATATCATAAGGAATATTGGTATATAGTTTTCCTTTATTGTCTTTATCTGGATTTGGTAGTAAGTTAACCCTGGTCTCACTAAATGAATTTGGAAATTCTACTATTTTCTGAAGAATTTATATGGAATTGATGTTGTTTTTTCCTTAAATGTTTAGTAGAATTCAGTAGTGAAACCATCTATGCCTGTAGTTTTCTTGGTAGAAAGGCTTATGACTACAAATTTAACTTGTTAAATAGATAAAGAGTTATTTGGGTTATCTGTTCTTCTTGAATGAGCTTTGGTATAATACTTTTTGACCTTCAAGGTAATTACCTATCCATCTAGGTTATCTAATTTGTTGGAATAAAGTACATAATATTTACTTACTATCTTTTTGTGGTGTGTGTTTGTTTGTTTTGAGATAGGATCTCACTGTGTTGTCCAGGCTGGAGTACAGTAGCTATTCGTAGGTGTAATTATAGCTCACTGCAGCCTTAAACTCCAAGGCTCAAACAATCTCCCTGCCTCAGTTTCCTGAGTAGTTGGGATGATAGGGGCATGAACCACAGTACTGAGCTCGCCTACTATTTTCTGATGTCTTTAGGACCCGTAATGATAATCTCTTTCTCATTTTTGACATTGTTGATTAGTGTTCTCTGTTTTTTTCCTGATTAGTCTAGCTAAGGGTTTGTCAACTTTGTTAATCTTTTCAAAGAACTGTTAGCTTTCTTATTTCTTATTTTTTTTGTATCTTATTGATTTCTGCTTTTAATGTTTTTCATTTCCTTCTTTCTATTTTGAATTTTTAAAAAAAAAATTTTTTTTAAGACTGTACATCGTTTGGTGGGATCACTTCTGAGGTTTGTCTTATAGGGGTACAGGTGAATCTTTCTAAGAGTAGAATGTGAACGTTTTAAAGCAATAACTGAGAAAATGACATGAAGGCTGTGTTGACCAGTTTGATGGAAGTAGTTCAGAAAGCATGTGAAAACCCCACACTGTACCCCAGAAGTGCATTAATGTACATAGTTAACATTCAATTAAAAAATAAAAAAAAAAAAAAAAAAAGATATGGGACCACCATTGTATACATGGTCTGTTGCTGATCAAAACTTTGTTTGTGCAGGGCATAACCACATGTAATTTGCCTGCTTCAAAGTCTGGCATCTGCTTACAGGATAAAGGCCTTAGTAGCAAGACTCGCTATGCTTTCTACAGTCTGACCCTAACCCATGTTTCCAGTTGCATCTCCCAGAACCTGTCATATGCCCTTTGTCATGTACCTCACATTGAAGAAGACACACCAGGAAAGGACTCATCCCACCCTCTACTGGCTCAAACCCTTAATTCCTTTGCCCAGCTACTCAAGACTCTTCCAGCTTCTGACTTCGAATGTCCAGCCCTGGCTTCCCTCCTCACTTTGGCAGCCAGCATCTGGAAAGACACGTGTATCTTCCTGATTACTCCCTCTCTCTCCCTGTACATGCCCCTAACTCATGCCCTTTATCATAAGTCATCTGGAGGAAAGGTTGTTACTACCACCAAAAATCCCTGACTGGGCGAGGGCTCAGAAGTTTCCTCTCTGACACTTCCTGACTTCCCCAGTCCCGGTCAGCCTTTCATTCCCTTCTGCCTGCGGGGCAGCTGGGGTTGATCCCATCCTCATCGCATTATTTCTGTGCATGGAGCTCTTCCCACCAGGCTTCTCTGGTCAATTCCTCTACACGCGTCAGGCTGTGTTGTTCAGACTGAGCCCAGGTAGTTTGCAGAGAACCAAAATACAGCATATGTTCCAGAGATTCTTATTCAATGAATAAACAAATAAATTCTTCATCTTCGTATTACCCAGCAAAGTATGCAACACAGAGCAGAGGCACAATGGATTTATTTGGCAGTGGATGAATGAATGAAATATATTGATTTTTAAATAATTAGATAAGTATTTAGCTTCTCTCCTTAGATTTCTAAAATTAACAACTACTTTTTCCCTTAATTTCAGTGACACTAATTTCCATCTGGGCTCCCTCCCATCCTCCAGCCCTTCAATCCACCCACTATAACGTCTTTTAAAAATCCCTTCTCAGTTGCAGGCACAGACTGAAACGAACCCTAAATTTCTACAAGGGGTTAAATGGCCCCATAACACTTTTTTTACAGAAAATATTTTGTTTTACCCTCAACTCTGCTGGATTATCTTCTGTTCGTTTAAATTTCTGAAAGTTTTCCTCTGCCTTGTCTTATCAGTATCATCAGCTGCTTATTTAACAGGATTTATGTTATGAATTTAAACATACAGCTTTAATAGTACGTAGCAGAGGACTATTGAAATGACAAAACACAGTATTAACACAGAACTTTCAGATAAACTTTATAAAGCTATTTTTTAGGTAAGAAGGAATTTTCAATGACAGATTCATAGCATTTTCAGGCCTACGCTTTTGTTCTATGATCACCTATTAACTACTTTGTAATATTAAGAACTACGTAGGAATTACGTACTATCACTTAGAAGTAAAAATTATGATAATAGGGGTGATATTGAAATGTAAATATTGAAAACAGTTTTCAACCCAACACACATTTCCCTAGTTCTTATTATCATCATCAGGGTTTTGGCATCAATCATGCTAATTCTCATAATTACCTGCTGTTCATTGTATGTATTCAATGTGAAGAGTGGCTTTTGAAGAATAAATTCTTCCTCGGTTTCAAGGCCCATCCTGGCTTTCGATGCCTTTGTGTCTGACATCATTCTGACGTGATCAAATTGAGCAACAACAGCCACCTGAAAGGAAGACATGGCTACTGGGATGGAGACAAGCGCAGAGACAAGTCAAGGACTTCTGGACAACATTGTTGGCCTCTCATGCCCGTGACAGAGGAAACCTAAGAGGAATGGGCACAAAGGATAGTAAAACCAGGCCAGGCCTAGAGATCCGTGAAGGGGCTGAAACTAAATAAAACAAAACAGTAAAAGGCCATGATATATAATGATTTGCTGATGATTGAATAATAATAATTTTAATTAATTTCAAATATTAATCTCTTTCGGATAGAAATTGTAGAAAATCTTATATAGAAGATGTACGTACTCAACCGCCTTGAAAGTCAGCAGAAGTAAAAATAAAATTAAATAAATAAATAATTAAAATAAATTAAATAAATAATTTTTAAAAATCATTTTTTAGGGTGGCGCTGTGGCTCAAAGGAGTAGTGCACCAGCCCCATATGCTGGAGGCAGAGGGTTCAAACCCAGCCCCGGCCAAAAACTGCAAAAAAAAAATCATTTTTTAACCACAATCCCATGAAGTTTTCTAGAAAGTTTAATGTGATTGAGCAGGATCTAAAGCACAATGGAAAAAGGAGAGCAGAGTCTCAGGGCCACCCCTCAAGTCCTGTCAAAAGAGAAGGGAACAGCTGCCTCAGGTACCTGGGAAGAACCAGCTCCAGAGCTCCTTCGTAAGGGAAGTTCTTTGCTGACCCTCCGTAAGCGAGGATGTGCAAATTGTACCTGTGTCCAGCACCTAAAACTGAAGCCTATCTGATTGCACCCTACAATGAATCACCAGTTTATCCTACAGACAACACAAACTCAGACATGTTTCCACTTAACAAGAGACATCTACATAACTGGTGCTTCTGTCACTCCCTTATTGTGTATAAAATGTAGATTTCTTGGGCCTTTTGAGAATAAAGGCACTTTGCCTCAACTGGGCACCCCCCCCCACACACACACACACCCCTACACAAAAACCTTTTTCCTTCTCTTTGGTGTTTTTCTCAGGTACATCCTCAAAATGTTGGCTTTGTAACCCTCGATTGATTGAGATCTTTGCCTGGGTCATTTACATGGGTCAACAACATCATTCGTAGGTAAACTTGAGTGTGTTGGCATTATGGAGCAAGATGGGTGAATTTCCATTGCACCAGGCAACTAGATTCCCAGAGACTGCTGTAAACTATTGTTCCCCTTCTACTGAAAAACTGCAGTTATTTTAACCCAAATACCCTTGTCCTTTATGATAATTCAAACCTGCTTCTTAATGAAAAGAAGCCACTAATTTTGTAAATGATATGCACCATTAATAACACCTGCCTGCTAATTCCCCAAGTCAAGAATTAGCACAAAGAAAATGGCATTTTTAATGCCATTTAGAAACTGTAATGAAATAACTGAAGGTTGAACACACTTTAATTATTACAGTTTTCCTAGCTAAAGTATCTTATACTATAGTTCAAAACACTGATTACAGATAACAGGTTCAGCTATTTCCTCTTGCAAAGCATTCACAGGTGGAAAGAATTCTAATTATATAGACCGTATTATCAAAGTTATATTTTGAACAAGAATGTGTTTCATAATAGTGACAAGTCTTGTTCCCAGAAGGCCATGGCGTATAATTATTTGCTAATGACTGAATCCTTTAAATTTTGTAGGATGTAGGATGACCAAGACTTATATTTCTATGCTTTGCATCTGTCTCTGTAGTTTACTTTATGAAAGATGATGGTGATATAATAGTTGTATGCCTTTGCTCTGCATCTATACCGTCTCATTTAAACTGGAATTCCTTGCTTTGAATCAGCATGACATTTACTAGCTGTGTGACTTTGGGAAAAACACCTAACCTCTGTGCCTCCTCTGTTTCCTCTTCTGTAAAACTGAGATGTTAATAATACCTACATCATAGGATTTTAAAGATTAAACAAAATGACACCTACAAGCAGTGCAAAGAGGGCTTTACACTTAGTAAATACTCAATAAATTTGAACACATATCACTACAAACCTATAAGTAGATACCATTATTATTATTCCCATTTTTACAGACAAGGAAATTAAGGTTAGAGAGAACAAGTAAATGACCTACATTTCCAATGTCAGGGAGTAGAGAACTGGTTTGAAGACCAACAGAGGCCAAGTTCTATTGATCAAATGTGTCACATGATTCTCAGGGACACAGGAGAGAGACTAGACAGTTGTTTCTTATTAGCTGGGAAATTATGTCAACGAAGATTTTAGAACTTGTGAGCTGAACCAATTACTTCAAGTTCAAAACTCTCAACAATTACCAAGTAAAACGAATTCATCACACTTTCCAAGTTCCTAAATTCCCTCTGTTGCAATGCACTGCCTACCTTAATCTACTTTTGCCTACTTTCCCTGGGCAAGGTAGTGGGTGAATTTTATTTCTCCACAAAAGAGTATTTTTTAAACATATTTGTTGACCGTGGAATACTTCCAAACATAGGCTCCTATGCCAGAGAGGATTATCAGCTCCACCAGGATCTTTGAAGACAGTAAAATCCTTCAACTAGACGCAGGGCTTCACTGTTGTAGCTGGATACTGTTCAACTAATAAACGGGAGGTGATATGGATGCCGTTAAATCTTGGAAGAGCTTTTTAAAAGGTGCTGATAAAGTTCTTTTGATACGCTGAGAAACTGGAAATAGTTCAATATAATTGCTCCCAGGAATGAAGATCAGGGTCCCAATTTGGAAAAGTTACATTTTACATAGCAGATGTCATGAACTAAGCCCCAGCAATAATGTTATTAAGAGCGCTTAGAAAATTTTTTTTTTAAACCACCCATGAAAGTTCCCAAATTAAAAACACCTGCTTCCTAAGGGCTTCCAGCCGCCGCACTCTCTCTTCATCTTCATGTGCTTCTTGAAGGGCTGCTTCTTTTTTCTCCATCAAGCGCTTTTCCAATAATTCTTGTCTATATTTAACCCTTTAAAAATAACAGAGAAGTTGGAAACTGTCATGATAATCTTGAAGATGATATGGGCAACAGTGTAGGAGTAGAGAGCATTGCAGAGATGTCACTATCACAAGTTGGTTTTACTTACTTTTGGTTGATTTCTCATGTGTAAGCAATATAAGGCTCTATAAAATGCAATTCACAGTAATTCTAACAAAAATCAAACAAATGCAGGAAATCATGGGAGTAAAATTCAGTGCTTCTCACTCCTCATTGAAATCACTTTATTAACCCTGAATAGACTGCCTGTTGGCTGCCACAGTTACAGCTAATCTTAAATTGCTTCACTTAGAACTTAAACTAAACTTTAGATATAGCCACTTATATTGTCACTTTCTTAGTGGGTATGCGTGCATGTTAAGAAACTAAAAATTGCACTTTGACATCTGTAGGTGGCAGCAAAAACATGACTTTCCCTGAGATTCTGTTTCCATCCCCCTTAAAACCATCAGATCTTAAAACAGGGTACAGTTAAGTACCAAGTTCATTTGGTCCCTCCTGCTTCCCTTTTCTGGGAAACCTCCCTTACCACTTTTCCGCCCAAGCTACTCTTTTATTTTATTTTATTTTATTTATTTATTTATTTATTTATTGAAGTTTTTGGCCAGGGCTGGGTTTGAACCCACCACCTCTGGCATATGGGGCTAGTACCCTACTCCTTTGAGCCACAGGTCCCACCCCCAAGCTATTCTTCTACTCTTCTATTATGGAAATGGAAGTCATGTTTTCAGAAGAGAAGGAGCCTGGGTTCTCAGGGGAGTATTAGCTAGCTGCCTCCATCTTCCACTGTTGATGGTTCAGATTGAGTTTTTTTTGTGACATCAGTCACAAATGTCCTTTACCCTTAGGGTGCACACCTGCATTTTCCAAGAAGGTATCCTCACTAGACCTGTCGTAGTCTGCATTCTGACATATGTGTCAGCTCTTGAGCTGAGTGCTTTATATGTTTTAGCTCATTTAGACTTTAGAGTCAAATATTAGGGTACTATTTTTATTCCATTTTATAGATAAAGAGATAAAGGCATAGGCATGTGATGTAACTTGTTCAAAGTTTCATGACCAGCAAGTGGCAGAACCAGAATTCCAACCCAGGACAACTGGCAGCAGAGCCCACACCTGCCCCTCACCTTCCTCACACCAGGCTTTCTCCTCCCTCGGACCCCTCCATCCCTCTCGCTGACCTCTGAATACCTACTGTGTGCCGGACCCAGTGCTACAGAGTGTGGCACACTGAGCAAAAAACTCTGCCCTCCAGTTTCTAGGTTAACACAGAGATGACGACATACCTAGGAATTGGAAAAGATGTGTCAAGATGCCTTAAGAGAGACACAAATAAGGTCCGCTGACATTTGGAGAAAGGGGAGAAGACCACTTGCTGGGCTGTGGGAGGGATGGGTAAAACTCAGTAAAAGCTTTACGAACAAGGTCTCGGGGATTAGTTTTTTGGTGAGCAAGGAGGATGAGGGTGGAGGTGGAGGCTGGTTCTCCAGGCAGAGAGAGCAAGTACATGGTTGGCTGAGCCTGGCCGTCACAGGGTTTCCTTAGGAAGATCAGGTCCTGGGGAGGAATACACTAATAACAAGTTGCTCACGAGGCTGGCGTTAAAGCAGAAGCACAGAGAAAGGGAAGGAGGGAAGTATGCTGTCGACCCGTGTAAAATACAAAATACAGAATGAGATTTAGAAGGAACATCCTAACTTCCTTTGATGGCCCTGGGTGTCCTCCCCGCAGTCAGGAGCAAGTGCAGTCAGTGGGCACAGTAAAGGAGCCCGCAGACCATGATGCTCCCTTTCTGTCACGGAAAGCTCTATTTCTCCTTCTCTCCTTTCATGAAGGCATCACACAGCCTCCCTAATGAGGTTCTACTCAATTTAAGCACTGAGTACAAGCTAAGTGAACTACTGTGAAGGTTCAATTAAAAGATACCCTGGGATTTGGCAATTACCATATGCTAATTCTCAGAACCTTTGGAAAGTTTCCCTTCCTCTGGGATATATAGGTTGCTTCGTCTGCAACAAAGTTTTTGTCTACTTTGTGGAAAAGTAATAGTTGTTACAGTCAGGGGAGCTTGACTAGTAAGGAAGAAATTGCAGATGAGAGGGAGGTGTTTGTCCCCATGTGGTGAGGCGGGCGGGCTCACTGTTACTTTGAGGTTCATTCACTCATTTACCAGGTAGTTACTAAGCACCTGCCATCCATCAAGTGCTGTGCTGGGCCCCGGCAGTCCAATGTCAACACAGCAGGCGTGCCCCTGTCCTGCAGAACTGACAGTCTACTGGGGCGACAAAGACCCAGGCGGTTGTGATACATGCTCTAAGGGCCCAGTGGGGCAGAGGCACTGGGAGAGTTCCTTTGCTGGACTTGGGGACTTCAGGAGACTACCTGAGAGGAAGTGCTCTGAATATAAGATCTGAAAAAGGAGAAGAATGTGCCAGGAGGAGAGAGAATAGAAGGAATATTCCAGACAGGAAAGAAAAATAAAGCATATGAAGGCCCAGAGGTGGGAGAGACATTCGGCATGAGCAAAAATGAATAGTGCAAGGTGGGGAGTGTCCAGAACTGAGGCCGGAGAAACAAGAGGAGCAGGATTGTGGAGCCTCCACAATCTGAGGGCTTCTGATCAGGAAACATCTCTCCTGTGACACGGAGGATTGGATGGAGGCAAGCCCAGAGAGGGCACGCCAGATAGGCATGGATGATCTCCTGATCTGGGGTGTGGGAGAGGCACTGGCAGGGGTGCCCAAGAAGACACAGATTTAACAATATGTAGAAAGGAAGTAAATAGAGTGTGGTGCCTGTGGCTCAAAGGAGTAGGGCGCCAGTCCCATATACTGGAGGTGGCAGGTTCAAACCCAGCCCCAGCCAAAAACTTCAAAAATAAAAAAATAAAAAGAAAGAAAAGAAATAGAAAATGTGAATTTATTTTATGGGAGCAAGGAAAGAGAGCGATGAAGACGATTTCTGTCTTGAACAGTGAACAATGTCATTCCTCACTAAAACTGGAACTTAAAAGAAAAACAGGGAAGAGAAGGGACTAGGCTCAGTTTGGACACAGACCTGTCTTCACAGAATCTGGGTGGAAGAAATAGACGGGGAATCTTATCAATAGAATGGATTTGAAGCCACCAGGGTAAATGCCATCTTCCAGGACCACAGTGTAGAGTAAGACTAGAAGTAGGCCTGGGATGGATTCCCACAGAAACAACAATTAAGAAAGAGACAGAAGAAGAGGGAACTATTTAGGGAATGAGGAGGGTAGCTGGTTCCAAGAAGCTAAGGAAAATGGGATCAACAATGTCAAATGCTACAGAAAGATTAATTACAGTGGAAAATAATTATTGGATTAAACAACAAGGAGTCATTGGTGATCTTGGCAACAGCAGTCAGTGCATGGTGGCTGAAGAATTAGGGGAGGTCGGGCAGTGAGAGAGGGATGGAGATAAGCCCTATAGCAAGGCTGATGCCAGTGAAGCTGAAGGTTGCAAGGAGCTGATCACAGTAACTTTGGCTCCAAAGTGATGATCAAGGTCTCTCTGACTGCCTTAAAGATTTACCATGAGGGCTCAGCGCCTGTGGCTCAAGCGGCTAAGGCGCCAGCCACATACACCTAAGGTGGCAGGTTCAAATCCCCAGCCTGGACCCGCCAAACAACAATGATGGCTGCAACCAAAAAATGGCCAGGCGTTGTGGTGGGCACCTGTAGTCCCAGCTACTTGGGAGGCTGAGGCAGGAGACTCGCTTGAGCCCAGGAGTTGAAGGTTGCTGTGAGCTGTGATGCCATGGCACTCTACCCAGGGGGATAGCTTGAGGCTATATCAAAAAAAAAAAAAAAAAGATTTACCATGAGAAAATTCAAGGACGTAGGAGACACACTCAAATTCTTCATTTTTAAAGATGCAGTGGCTTAAACACAAATAATCCTTCTCTCAAAAGGGGGAAACTCTGGGTGCTTCT
>CAUYTI010162214.1:0-24749 GCA_963575145.1 Galago senegalensis | reverse complement strand
AAAAAAAAAAAAAAAAAAAGAGGGAGATTACAGCAATCACTTTTCATAACCATTTTGGAGATTAGACACAATACATGGAAAACGACCCTCCCCGAGTGCATTAGCTTGTTGCTATTACTCATCTAGATGGGAGATAAGCATATATTTGCTGCCAGACACATGGGACAGACACTCTGTAATTTTGAGACAAGTTCAAAAAAGTGTTGCTCTATTTTCAAAGTTTTATAAGAATATTGTAAAAAATAGTCACTATCAGAGATTATTATATCCTAAGTGAGGATCCTTTGAAGCCAGAAGTCTGAGACTAGCCTGGGCAACATAGGGAGATCCCATCTCTACAAAAAATATGAAATATTAGCTGGGCATGGTAGCACATGTCTAAAGTCCCAACGACTCAGGAGGCTGAGGCAGGAGGATTTCTGTAGCCCAGGAGTTCAAGGCTACAGTGAGCTATAATTGCACCAGTATACTCTAGCCTGACTAACAGAGTGAGACTTAATCTCTTAAAAAAAAAAAAAAAGAAAGAAAGAGTAGGACCAGGCACAGTGGCTCACACCTATAATCCTAACACTCTGGAAGGCTGAGGCAGGTGGATTGCTTGGGGTCATGGGTTTGAGACCAGCCTGAGCAAGAGTGAAAAGAGTAAAAATACAAAAAGCTAAGGCAAGAGGATCACTTGAACCCAAGCGTTGGAGGTTCCTGTCAGGTATGAAGACGCAATGGTACTCTATCCAGGGTGACAGCTTGAGACGCTGCACCAAAAAAAAAAAAAAAAAAAGAATAACTTGTCCAAGTTATAGGGCTTGAAAGTAAAGTAAAGAAACAAGAGTGTGAACTCAAGACCACCTCCAGAGGCCTCATTTATAGGGCATTTTAGAATGATACGCAGGGTGAAGTTATAGAAGGGAGGGTCTACATGCAGTCTAGAGGTTACAAACCAGATATAACATCCTGAAGATCAGGACGTCTGTATCATAACTGATGGCACAAATTTCATTCCTCTCTGCTATAAATTTACAGTAGGATTAATCAGTCCTACTGAATTGACCAATAAATCCCGATCACCTCTAGATAAACTGATGAATAGACCATTCCCTCAAACTCCAAAGTTCAGTTTCTGACCTTGAATTCACAGTGACATTGCTAAGGTGCAGGTCTCCAGTGATGCCAGGACAGACAGAGCAGTTGCCCTATCTCAGGGGCAGCTTCAATTATCTGACAGTGAAATCAACAAAGATGATGGGAAAATATATAGTTATAGTCAAGAAAATGTCTCTTGCAGTAATCAGAACTGGATTCCCGGCATGCCAATTAGCCTTTAGGACACTAATAACAGAAGGACCCTTTTAATATCTGGGCACACACTGATTGTGGTGGTGGCCAGCCTGGGTAGAAGCTGGAGCACCCAGGACTCCAAATGTGTCCTCCTCTGCCTTTCAGCCCTAGCCTGCTTTCACCCCTGGGCCTCTGAACTCACATTCTATTTATTGCTTCCTGCTTCACCAAGATTCCAGTGTCCTTATTTCTCACATGGGTCCAGGACCTCGCCTTCTATTCTTCATGGCTCCTTTTGCTTGAATGCTTGTTATTGGTATTCTTTACCTTGGACCACATCCCATTCTACTTTGTTTTTTTTTTTTTTTTTTTGAGACGGAGCCTCAAGCTATCCCCCTGGGTAGAGTGCTGTGGCATCACGCTCACAGCAACCTCCAACTCCTGGGCTCAAGCGAGTCTCCCGCCTTAGCCTCCCAAGTAGCTGGGACTACAGGTGCCCGCAACAACACCTGGCCATTTTTTGGTTGTAGCCATCATTGTTGTTTGGCAGGCCCGGGCTGGGGATTCGAACCCGCCACCTTAGGTGTATGTGGCTGGCGCCTTAGCCGCTTGAGCCACAGGCGCCGAGCCATCCCATTCTACTTTGATCCAGAAATTGGACCCTTTGTCAGCAGTGCAGACCCAGAAGGAAGAAATAATGTCAAAAGAAATAAAAGGACTTTGGCTCACACTGGTTTGGATTGATGTGGGCTTGACTGAATCCTGGGAACCAGTTCTTTTTCCTGTGAAAATGGGGAAATGCCTCTCATCCTGCAGGGTTGTTGGGACTAAATGCAGTGCTGAGTGAGCAAGTGCTGGGACATTTTAGGCTCTCAGTCGTTGTAACTCTTTCCTCTCAGACATGCCTATGTGACCTTCTACACCAGGAATCAGCAAACTATTTCTATGAAGGAACAGAGAGTAAATATTTTAGGCTTTGAGGGCCCATATAGACTCCATCCCACCTATTCACTCATACCAGTACAGCCAATTAGGTATGTAAATTTAGACCAAGTTTTGAGTATAGCATCCCATCATCAAATTGCAGCCCAATACCAGAATAACCTTAACTCAATCACCACGAGATTCTCAAACTCTTTCTGTCTCTCCTAAATCTTATGCACAAACATAAACCAAGAAGTTCTTTACCCACCTTCTGCTTTTCATTTAGAGAAAATCTACACTGGCTCTGGGATGGCACAAACTTTCCTCACATCTGCCCACCTTTTATGGTGTCAGGAGTGGGTTGCCAATACATGATGATTTTCTGCTAGTCACAGAATGTCTCCCCTCCATTGCAGCAAAGACAAAAGCTATTCTAGGCATGAATTCTGCTCAAAAAAAAATCAATCAGAGAAAATAAAACATGTCCATATATTTTATAATATTTATTTAAAAATTTTAAAAGGAAAACACATCAACACCTTGCCTCCTCAGCATCTCTGAATGTAACCCTGGCCGAGGTCAACATTGAACACTGAAAGCATTTCTTTCTTCTTTCTTTCTTTCTTATTTTTTTTTTGTATTAAATCATAGCTGTGTACATTAATGCAGTCATGAGGTACAGTGTGCTGTTTTTATATACAATTTGAAATATTTTCATCAAACTGGTTAACATAGCCTTCCTGGCCTTTTCTTTCTTTCTTCTCTCTTGATTAAACAATTCTTTATGGCTGGCAAATAGCTGTGGAGATATCATTGTAGCAGTGAAAAGAACAATGTCGTAAGGTTTATAAAATGATAAGCAGCAGTGCTATCAACAGTTTGTGGAAACTCTCACCAAGGACCCGCGAAGTATCATATGTATCCTTTAAAGGAATCCCTCTGGATAGGTCGTCCCCACTTTATATGTAAGGCTTAGCATGTGTAAACATCTGCCTGAGTTCACATAAATGTCAGTTAATCAAGCTGGATTAACAGGACTGGACTTCCCAGCCCTGTTTAATCATGTTGCAGACACTACACCTTAGATGACTGGGAACATAATTCTGCGGTGAGGAACTTTGAAAAATCCAACTCTCAGCTCACCATCATTCAAGAATATAAACCACTTCTTTAATTCAATTGTGCCTAATATTTTTCTGTTAAAACAAATAGTTTAGCTACTGGATTGACTAAATAGTTTAGCCTATGGATTATATAGGCTCTCCTGAGCTAGTCTGGAAATCTACATTTCTCTTCCCTTTGATAAATCTGTGTAATTCCAGAGGAAACTGCCCTCTAAAAATATATTTAGAATAGTATTCAATTACATATTAGGGAATTCCAAGGTCAACGAGTAAATATTGCCAAACTATTACATAGAGTATTATCCATGAAAAAAATCTGCATAATATTTACATGTATTCATTTTATTATACTTTCGGCCTTCTAAAACAGCTCCAATTTATGATTAAGAGAGATAGGACAGTGAGCTAAGATCAACGTAAGTCATAACCTTGGCCATACCTCAGAGTCACTTGAGAGCTTTAAAAATACTGATCTCTGTGTCTTATTGCCTAGAGATTCTAATATAATTAGTTTGATTGAGGCCTCAGGATCAAGATTTTTTTAAGTGCCCCTCCACAGATAATTCTAAAAGGCAGTTGAGAATGACTGAGAAAAAAACAAGATAATTTCTTCTTTAATTTGGTGATAAGAAAAGTAAATAGCTATGAAACTATCACCAGGAAAATGTTTATTCAAGATAAGTAGATAATATTAATATAAGCAGCTTTTTTTAAATGTAAAGACTTTTTACGTGATATATGAAAACATGCTTTTATATGACAACTATATGCCAGGACTTCTCTAAGGAGTTTAAATGTAGTATCCTATGTGGCCACAATCATAATTAAAAGAAAATGCATAGTTTTAAGCACATATTAGAAATGAGGAAAACTAAATACAAATGAATCTAGCACAAAACTTAAGAAACTAGAAAATAGCAACAAATAAAATCAAAGATAGGTGATGATGAAGGAAGAAAGTAACAAAGATAAAAGCAGAAACCAAACCAATGGGAAATTTAAAGAAAAAATCAAAGCAATTAATGAAATTCAACATTAAAAAGAGAAACAAAATAGATAAATCTAATCTGGCAAATAAGATCAATACAAAATTAGAAAGAACATATAAACAACATTAAGGATAAAAAAAGAGTCTATTACTACAAATATGAGACACAAGAATATGCTATAGTCAACTTTGTATCAATAAATCTATATAATTTTTTTCAATTTTCTAGAAAATCATAAATTATTAAGATTAACTAAAAAAGACTTAGAATAACTAACCACAGAAGAAAACAAAGAAATAGCTACTCATCTATTTCTAATAAGAACATTCACCTCAAACTGAATCTTAAGTCCTTTCCTATTTTTGTTTTTTGAGGCAGAGTCTCCCTTTGTCACCCTCAAATTCCTGAAGTGCCTCAATTGTTGTATTTTTAAAAATTATGAAACTTTATTGCAGAACTAAAAAAGGCCTAAATGAAACTATTTGCTGGCTCAATGTTCCAAAATGTTAATATTTTGCCAATTAACTAGTAAACTAAATAAAATAATAATCAGGATTATTAGGGAGTTATCATATGGAATTTTTTAAGATGGTTGTAAAGTTCACAGTGGAAGACAAAATTAACAATAACAAAATTTGACAAAGAAAAACAGGTATCAATTGTCCCCCCAGATATCAGAACATACTCTAAAGCTATAACAATTAAGACAGTATGGTATTAGGCTCAGGAGTAGATAAATAAACCAATTGAACATGAAACAATTTAAAAAAATTTAACTTACTTAATTATTTTTAAGAGATAGGCTCTGTTTCTGTCACCCAGGCTAGAGTGTTCTGGTGTGATCACAGCTCAATGCAGCCTTGAATTCCTGAGTTCAAGAGATCCTCCTGCCTCACCCTCCCAAGTAGCTATGATGATAGGTATGTGCCACCATGCTCAGCAAGTTTTTATTTCTCTTCTTTCTTTCCTTTCTTTTTTTTATTTTTAATTTTGTAGAGATGGAGTCTTACTACATTGCCCAGGCTAATCTCAAACTTCTAGCCTCAAGTGAAAGAGCTGGGATGTTAGGCATGAACCCAGTCTAATTTATGTTGATAAAGAAGCATTTCTAGTAAGTGGGAAAGCTTGAATTTTTTAGTAAATGAATTGAGAAAATAGAAAAAAAATCAGTTTAGACTCATAACGTTATGTTGTTTAATTTTTACAACCTTAGTAGTTAATGATACATAGATTTAGTAGCATTTAATTAAGGACTACCAGATCCAGTGAAGTAGGAGATACAAGGCACCATTCTCTTTCTTGCTACCTCACAAAAAGGAGGAAATTTTCAGACTCATGCAATTTATGTGTGATCCCCTCTACTAATGCTACATATGTCATTCAAAATAGTTCAGAATTCATTCATTCATTTCCTTGACAAATATTTATTGTTCCTTGATTGAGGCACTTCTAGGTACAGGGAATAAAGCAGTAAACAGAATAAAATTTTTTTTCTTTCATGGAGCTTGATTTAATAAAAGATAGACACAAGAAATAAACATGCAAATAATTAGATAGAAATAAGTACAATGGAAAATTATTAAGTGGATTAAGAGAAATAATCAACTAAGGGGCAGATAACCAGGGGTCATAAGACCCTTAGACCCAGGCAAGAGAGGACCTGGGCCTCGAACATGCCTCCTGTAGCCATGATCCTCATGGGTCTGGAATTCTGAGCACCAATGGGAACTCATAGCACTGCCCACAGTTACACTCCAAATTGCCCAAGATCGTGGAATTATCTCTCAAAGACAGGGCTATGGATTGTTCTTATCTTTCCCAAAAAGAAGCCTATCATAGGTATGTACACCTGTAGGTCCAGTAGGTCAAAGGTAGCTTTTTGAAGAGTTATGTAAGGGAACTAGAACAAGCTGACTGAGGAGTTAACGTATGTGTATGTGAAGCCCACGTATTTGGGCATAGGATACATGGGCCTCTATTTATACTCTTACCCACCCCTGCATAAGTCCAAGGTGGATCTAGTCAGGGGACTTAGACCAGGAAGTTCCTATTTTATATAAGCAGGGCAAAGAAATCCTCTTTGATAAGGTGAATGAGCAGAGAGCTGACAGAATGAAAGAGCAATCCATACACATAACAAAATAAGCAAGTGAGGAAATCCAATTTAAAGTAATACAGGAGAAAAAAATAAATCAACCCATCCAAACCCAAACCCTATACACATTTGTGTCAGTGAGAGCTACAGGAAAAGTGTTTTTTGAAAGGTTTCTTAGATAATCTCAATTACTTGGATTATGGTTTATTCAGTCTTGTAAATGGAATTATAAACCCCTAGCAACTTCCACATCACCTATGCTATAAGAGGGATTCCAACTGAGGCCTGAAATGGAATGGCTGAGTGTGCAGTGAGGTCAGCAGCTATGTGTGGTGCAAGGAGAAAGGGCTTCCTTACACTGAACTATAATTGGGTGTTATAAATGCCACCAAGCCAGGCCTAAATAAGAAGAGAGGACTGAACTGAACTCAGTGAGTCTCAGTAGCAGAAGTTACATGAGTATTTCTTCACATTACTGAGAAGCACACAGGTCCTTATAAAACAAACAAAATTTTGGTTGCTGAATGCATATTTTCTTTTAAAGTACACCCAGTTAATTATACCATGTGATTACAATTACATAGAAGAAATTATGCAAATATAAAAAGAATGAAAACTGATGCAGATAAAATGATAAGAATAGTCATCAGTCGTTGTCTACATTTCTGATTTCCCCTATTGAGTACTTTTTAGTTTCATAGTTGAAGAGAAATTTCAACAAATGAATTTTGTCAAATCTAAGTGCCATAGCTCTAAAGACAATCAACAAAATTAGTAGACTTATAAGAGTCTGGTAAGCTGCTTAATTAAGAGAGAAATACATTTAAAATGTGAAAGATTTATACAATCTAAGAGAAAATGGAGTATGTGAGAAATATGTTTATACCAGTTGTCATATATTAGCAATAATCAATACATATATATGTATACATGTTCATTCACTTAGGAATAAACCTAATAAGAAATGTGCAAGATTAGGTTGGGCACCATGGCTCACACCTGTAAGCCTAGCACCTCTGGGAGGCTGAGGCAGGAGGAACTCTTGGGCTCAGGAGTTCAAGACCAGCCTGAACAAGAGCAAGACTACATCTGTACTAAAAAATAGAAAAATTAGCCAGGTATGATGGTACACACTTATAGTTCCAGCTACTTGGGAGTCTGAGGCAGGAGGATGGCTTGTGCCAAGAGCTGGAAGGTTTCAGAGAACTATGATGATGCCATTGCATTCTGACCAGGGCAACAGAGTAAGACTCTGTCAAAAAGAAAGAGAGGGAGAGAGAGGAACGAAATTTATATTTGTGAAGTTATATAACATATTTATTTGAAAAAATGGAGTGACAGACCTTGTTTCTGCATGGAACATCCAAAACTATAAAGATGTCAATTCTTTTTGCACTAGTGGACCATTAAAATTCAATTTCAGTAAAAATTCCAATGAGACTTTGCTTTAGAACCTGACATGAAAATTCTAAATCTATCTAAAGAAAAATAGAAATGAAATTTGTTTTTTTTAAAGGAAGAAAACCTAAATAATAATGAAGACAGACTTATCTTTCTGTAAGTTCTATAAAACTACAGAAATTAGAGCAAATTTGGGAAGTCATAAAAAAAGAGATAAAAAATAAAGCTTTTGTGTATGTGAGACTAATTATATAAAAAAGAAGGCATTTCAAATGCAGGAGTAATGATGTCCTGTTCAATAACTGGCGCTAGGAATGATATTTGGAGGTAAGAAAAACAACAACAGCAACAAAAGCAAGAGCTCTACTTCAAGTCACAAGTAAAATATACAGTATATATTTTGCATATGGATTAACAATCATAAGGATCAATGAATAACAGATCTAATCTATGGAAGTAGTAGATGTAAAAACCAGGGATACATATTTTATAATTTGGGAATGAGAACATTTCTCTCAAATAAGAAATAAAATTCGGAAGTCATGAAAGAAAATTGACAAACTTGACTACAAAAAAAATTGAAACATTTCTGTAAAACAAAATTAGAAATGAACAAGACTAAGAGGAAAATATTTACAGCATATGTAATAGAAAAAGATAAACATAAAAAAGATAGTAATCAAATAGCTAATAGAGCAAAGGGATATAGGCAGGTAATCCATAAAAGAAAAAACACTTAAATGTAATGATATAGCAAAAGGTATTCATTCTCATACATTCATCATGGCATGAAAATTGAAACATCACTGAGAATCATTTTCCATTTGTATTGGATAATATAAAAAAGATTGGTAATACCTGGTAGTTGCAAGGTGGTGGAGAAGAGAGGCTTTTTTACATGTGATGGTGCAAATGTAATTCAGTGAACCTTTTGGAGGGCAATTTGAGAATAACTTTCTAAATAATTTAGCAATTCCACATCTAGAAGTCTATTCTACAGAATGACTTATGCACGTACTCATAGATATGTGCAAAATTTATTATCTGTAAAACTGAAAAAATTAGAGTCAACTTAATGTCCACCTCTGAGGAAGCAGATGAATTATGGTTCCACTGTGCTATAGAACACAACATAGTGTCAACAGGAGTGAAGTAAGATGATGTAGATTTTTTACTATGAAAGAAGTTCATGCCATATCATTGAATTAGAAAATTGTTGTGTGAGTGTGTGTAGTAAATAGCTATATTTCACTTTATTTTGAAAAGTTCTTGTTAAAGGAGGAGGATTTCTATCTTTTATATTATAACTTGCTTATTGGTTCTAATTCTATTACAATTGTATTTTTAAAACAAACTTTTTTTTAGCTCGAGTATTCAGAATTACATATCTCTATATCAATCCACTTCTCCAATTTTCTTGCTCTAGGTGAGGTTCCTGTTATTAACAAAAGATTCCTAGAGAGCTTTTACAAAACAGCCATATCTGGCTGGGTGCAGTGGCTCATGCCTGTAATCCAGGCACTTTGAGAGGTTGAAGCAAGAGGATTGCTTGAGGTCAGGAGTTCAAGACCAGCCTAGACAATATAACAAGCATGATGGTGCAAAATTATAGTCCCAGCTACTCAGGAGACTGAGGGTAGAAAATTGCTTGAGCCCAGGAGTTTGAGGTTACAGTAAGCTGTGATCAGGCCACTGTACAACCTAGAGAACACAATGAGACCGATATACTATGTACTTCTGCTACCAGAAGTACAACAGTGTGTTTACCAAGAGTCAGCTGAGTGGGGTCCCTGCTGTTTATACCAATAATACTTGTAGCTAAATTACATAATTTAATTAAATATTATATAAGCCAATGAAATGGGAGTACAAAAAGAGTAGTTGTCAAAGAAGGAAGAGAAAGGAATCAAATGGCAACATAACAGAATTTCATCAAATCATAAAGGTAACACAAGAGAAAAAGAAACAAAGGATTTCTAAAATAACTAGACAACAGCCAGCAATATGAAAAGAACAAAGCCTCACATAGCAATATTAACCATGAATATAAATAGATTAAATGCTTCACTTAAAAGACACAGATTGGCACAATGGATTAAAAAATAAAAACACCCACCCATAATCTAACTATATGCTGCTAACAAAAATCTTATCTTACACACAAAGACACACATAGACTGAAAATAAAGGGGTTGACAAAGATATTTTACACAAACAGGTGAAATTAAATCAAAAGAAGTGAAAAAAGAGAGTAAGAAGTTCATTATATAATGATGAAAAGCTCAACATAGCAAAGAGATATAATAATTCCTTTGATATCCCCCAGATATGGAAGCATGCAGATTTATAAAGCAAATTTGTGTGTGTGTGTGTGAGAGAGAGAGAGAGAGAGAGATTCAGCAATACAATAATAGTGGGGAACTTCAACATCTCACAGCATGAGACAGATCATTGGGACAGAAAAGCAACACAGAGACATTGGACTTAAATTGGATGTTAGACCAAATGAACTTAACAGACATTTACAGAACATCCTACCCAACAAACACAGAACATACATTCTTTTCATCAGCATGTGGAAAATTCTCCAAGACAGAACACATATTATGCCACAAAACAAGTCTTAACAAATTCTAAAAACTAAAAATCATATCAAGTATCTATTCAGACCACAGTGTAATCAAGCTAGAAATCAAGAAGAGGAACTTCAGAAACTGTACATGGAAATGAAACAATATGCTCCTGAATGATCACTGGGTCAACAAAAAAATTAAGAGGGAAATTAAAAAATTTTTTGAAATAAATGAAAATGAAAACACAATATATCAATACTTGTGCAATATAACAAATTCAGTGCTAACAGGAAACATTATAGCATTAAATACCTACACCAAAAAAGTAGAAATATCACAAATTAACAACCTAACATTACACTTTAAGGACTAGAAAATACAAGAACAAACAAAACTCATGTCTAACAGAAGAAAAGAAATAACAAGGAGAGGAACTAAATAAAATAGAGACCAAAATAATAATGTGGAGGATCAATGAAACAAAAAGTTCCTTCTTCAAAAACATAAACAAAATTGATGAAACACTAGCTAGACTAGCCAACAAAAGGAAAGAGAAAAATCTAAATAAACAAAATCAGAAATGAAAAAAGAGATATTACAACTGATACCACAGAAATACAAAAGATCATCCAAGACTATTATTAATAACTATATGCTCACAAACTAGAAAATCTATAGAAAGTGGAAATACAGTCTTCTGAGATTGAACTTGGAAGAAATAGAACTTCTGAACAGACAAAAAATGAGTAGCAAGGTTGAATTAGTTGTAGAAAACCTCTCAGAAAAGGAAAGCCCAGAACCAAGTGGATTCATAGGCAAATTCAAACAAACATATAAAGAAGAACTAATACCACTCCTCCAGAAACTGTTCCCAAAAAATAGAGAAGGAGGGAATTCTCAACTCACTCTCTGAAGCTAGTATTACCTAGATACCAAAACCAGACAAGGACACAACAAAAAAAGAAAACTACAGATCAATATCCCTGATGAACATAGATGAAAAAATCCTCAACAAAATACCAATAATTTATTGCTGGTAAATTAAATCCAACAATACATCAAAAGGATAATACCCCATGATCAAGTAGGTTTATATCAGACATACAAAAATGGTTTACAATGTATACAAATCAATAAACATAATGCATCACATTAACAGAATGAAGGACAGAAATCATATCATCATCTCAACAGACACAAAAAGGCATTCAATAAATTTAACATCCTTCATAAATAAAAACCCTCAACAAACTAGGCATAGAAGGAACAAACCTGAAAATAATAAAGACCATACATGACAAGCCCACAGTCAACATCATGCTTCATGGGGAAAAGTTGAAAGCATTCTCCCTTAAGAACTGAAATAAGACAAGAATGCCAACTTTCATCACCCTTATTCAGCGTAGTACTAGAAGTCCTCACCAGAACAATTAAGTAAGAGAAAAATAAAAATAAAAATAAAAGGCATCCAAATTGGAAAGGAGGAAGTTAAATTATTCCTGTTCACTGATGATATGATCTCATATCTAGATAATCCTAGAGACTACACAAAAAAATTCTTAGACTTGATTCAGTGAAGTTTTAAGATACAAAATGAATACCCAGAAATCAGTGTCATTTCTGTATACCAATAATTATCTAGCCAAGGACCAAATCAAGAAAGCATTTCCATTTAAAATAATTACAAAAAATAAAAACAAAATACCCAGTAATATATTTAACAAAGGAAGTGAAGGATATCTACAAGGACAACTACAAAACACAGATGAAAGAAATTATAGATAATATCAACAAATGGAAAACATCTAAAGTTCCTGGACTGGCAAAATTAATATCATTAAAATGACCATACTGCTCAAAGCAATCTATAGGTTCGATGCAATCACTATCAAAATACTAACATCATTCTTTGCAAAATTAGAAAAGACAATTCTAAAGTTTACATGAAACAAAAAAAGAGCCTGAATATTTGAAGCAATCTTGAGGGAAAAAAAGAAAACTAGAGTCATCACATTGCCTGTCTTCAACTTATACTACAAGGCTATAGTAACCAAAACAGCATGGCATTGGTATAAAAAAAGACATGTGGATCAATGGACCAGAATAGAGAACCTAGAAATAAAGCCACATATTTAAAAGTTGACAAGAACATACATTGAGAAAAGAGTACCCTTTTCAATAAATGATGCCTGGAAAATTAGATTGCTACAAATTACAGAAGACTGAAACTTGATCCTTATCTCTCACTATATGCAAAAATCAAGATACATTAAAGAATTGAATTTTGAGACCTGAAACTGAAAATATTGGAATAAAACCAATGTCTTCTGGACATTGGTCTAGCCGAAGAACTCATGACTAAGACTTCAAAAGCAGAAGCAACAAAAACAAAAATAGACAAATAGGACTTAATTAAAGTGCAAAGCTTCTGCATAGCACAATAAATAATCAGCAGACCACTTATAGGATGGGTGGGGAAGAAGGTCATGTAGGTCAGGAAAGAAGAGTCATGATAAGAAAAAGGCAAATGGTGGAGGAAATGCAACATTCAGAACTGGTTAATAAAGAAAATTAACTCGTTTTAACTCAACATGGACATGTGACCCAGTTTCTAACTTTTTTAAAGCCAAGTACTCTGTCAGGAAAGCAAGTTCTCTGAACAATAGGCTTCTATATTTTCAAAGGGTGGACTCTTTGATGGTGCTACACCAAATGAGAGTTAGACTTCGGCTTTCATATGTAGGTTTTTCAAATTATTTGTATCTAAAACCAGCCCTATAATATAATCTTACAAACATTGGTAAAATGCATTCTGGATTTTGAAAGCTATGCCATACTTTTAGAAGTGCTTGCAATGACTGTGTTTTCTCCTTTACAAGACTATCTTTATACCAAAATGGCACTGCTGTCTTCAAAATGTCACAACAGAGCATGTGGTTTGCAAGTGTCCACTTACGTCAAGAACCTCTTAACAATATTGAACACAGCCCAAGAATAGTTGGCACTTGTAGCTGTTATTGGAACAAGCTGTATGAATTCACTGAATTAGCTCCAGTTTCCATGAGAAAGTCTTTACTTCATCGATAGTCCTCATGTTTCTTTTCTAAAAGCAAGAATTGTATAGGACCTTTGAACACATTGTGTTGTTGTCTGGACTTAGCTAATGCTTCCTACTTAAAATCTATGCATTTGAAATAATAAAACATATGGCTCCATTTCATCTGGAGGAAAAAGCAAGGTCTCATTATTCTCATAAAATTCTTAGAATACAGACTCTCCTATCTCTACTCCCATTTGTTCAATTACCTAACAGCTAGCTCCTCTTTCAGGCAAAGATCATTCCTACCACATAAAAGATGAGAAACAGCATTTGTTGTCCCCTATGACCCATCTCTGAACCAGTCCTTCTGGGTGAAGACAAATGGATTAAGACTGGTATAATTCACTTATCAGCTGAAGTCTCCAAGCCTTTTTGATATTTTGATATTTAAGTAAGATTGTCTTGATTTTTCTAACCATTGGGAAGTTCTGTGCCCTTGAGAGGATTTCAGGGAACTGCCCAAGGTGCAGGTTCATGTCTGTCCCTTCTGACTCTAAGTTACTGCACTGTTGAGCTCCCCCCCCAACCCAGCCATAGCTCTCCCACCATCTCTGTTCTGTGCAAATGGGGGTGATGTTTCATTGATTACCACTCAGCACAAGCACCTAGGCATTTATGTGTAGATTTTACTAAAACTGTTATACCATGGAGAGCACTTATAGCAGTGAAATGCAAACAGCTAAAAATGGACCATTAGGCACCTTCGTTGTTAGTGCCCTTCAGTCACGTGACTCCCCACCAGAAATTCCTTTGTTCTCTTAGATGACTGTGTTCCCTTATGAAACGTGGCCCCATCTCCCTAGAGACTCCCTCCACCATCTTTATGCTTCCCTCGTTCCCAGCTGTTGCCTCTCAGTTTCTCCCCCTCAGTTCTGCAGTTTATCATGCAGGGCAGCTGAGCTCCTGAGCTGTCCAACTGAGCAACAAAGTAGACAGGAATCTTTTGAAAGGATTAAATTAGTTTATACATGAAAAGCACATGGAAATCTCCTTTGTATTAATTATCTATTGCTGTATAACTTAGCAGCTTAAACATCTGTTATCTCACTGATGCTTTGGGTCAGGGATCTAGGCAGAACTTAAGTAGGTTCTCCTAATATGGGATCTCACAAAGGCTACAATCAAAATGTTCCCCAGGGCTGGAGCCTCATCTGAAAGCTAAACCAAGGAAGGATCTAATTCCAGCTTCAGGGGGCTGACAGGGGGATGTTGAACTGAGGGCTTTATTTTCCAGCTGGCTGTCCTATGTCCAGGCATCTCCAACATGGCACTGGACTTCATCAAATCTAGTAAGAGAAAAAGGTGCTGGACGGTTGCAGTGAGCTATGATGATACCACTGTACTCTGGCCTGGGCAACAGAGTGAGACTCTGTCTCAAAAAACAAACAAACAAACAAAAACCCTCTACTTGGGCAACACAGCAAGATCCTATCTTTACAAAAAGGCATGTTGACACCACCTGTAGTCACAGCTATTCAGGAGACTGGGATGGGAGTATCACTTGAGCTTAGTAGTTTAAGGTTGTAATGAGCTATGATCATGTTGCCCTATAGCCTGGGCAACAGAAAAAGACCTCGTCTCAAAAAATAAAAATAAAAAAAGAAAGAAAGAAAAGAAAAGATCCATGTTTGCTAAAGAATCCTGTGAATTATTATAGGAGATGGCTAGAAAAAGTTAGGAAGCAAAATATGACAAATTGATACCACATCTTAGATTTTACAATAAATATATATACTTGATGTATATTTATTGAGTACCTACTATAAACTAGGTATAGTCTTGGTTCTGGGGTTACAGTCATAAACAAGAAAGTTTATGCATATAGGACCTCATTTCCCTCCTTACTTGGCTCAGTTTTATGGCCTGCCATTATAATCTCTCCTTACATACACTCCTCATTCTTTTGTACTCTAACTTCATCTTACTCATCTCACTCATTCATTCATTTACTCATTCAGATACTAAACAATCATTCACCATCTTCCACATGCCAGGCACTGTTATGAGCACTTGGGATTCATCTGTGAGCAAAGATAAAGATCCTCAACTTTATAGACCTTACATATAAGCTGGCTCTGTGGCAGATGGTAGTGGGAAGTTGGTGGGAAAGAGATGGATTCTAATAAAGGAAAGATATTATTCAACTGAAATTTCCTAAATTATGCTAAGGTTACCCCCCCCCAAAATACTAGAGTATTATTCTAAAATGCCAATCTCACTATGGCTCTCTTTTGTGTTATATAAACCTGATTGGGTAAGTCTCCATTGCTTTTAGAATAAAGGCCAGATTTCTTACCAGGTACTACAACCTACTGCCCAGGCTCCATGCCCCTGTGTTTCCAGCACACCAGCCATAGCAGTAGTTGAATACTTGTATATGGCAGCTACTCCATTAATGCTTTATTAATTGAAGTGTCTCTCAGAATTCCCTTTTTGCCTTTTGTTCTTCCACTTGTTCCTACTTCTACCTCAAATGATAATTCTATTGAAAGGAATATCTATTGAAAGGGCAATATGATAATTCTATTGAAAGGATAATTCTATTGAGAGGGCATAGTGACTCATGCCTGTAATCGTAGCACTTTGGGAGGTTGAGTGGGGAGGATCACTGAAACAAATAATAGAATATCTCAATGTTTTTGTAGTCAAAAAGGAATTAGTAATCTTGAATTCTTGATGACAGTAGTATTGGTACCAACATCTGCTTCTTGAAAGTCCCTTCCATCATCATTATCATAAATACTGATCTCAAGCTGACCTTTATTACAGTCAGGCTCTAGACCAGTGGTTCTCAACCTTCCTAATGCCATAATGTATTTTGAAAGCTCTAGACCAGTGGTTCTCAACCTTCCTAATGCCATAATGTATTTTGAAAGCTCTAGACCAGTGGTTCTCAACCTTCCTAATGCTGTAATGTATTTTCATTGTTAAAAAGGGGGTCGCGACTCACAGTTTGAGAACCACTGCTCTAGACCTTTATCTGAGTCAAGAAGGTGGAATCAAGAAGGAGTGCTTGGATGTGAACCAAAACATAAGCTTCTTTGATTCACTTTTGCCACAATGCTGGAGATTGATGGGTGGAAACAAAGAATTTTTAAGAAATCAGAATAGTTTTCTCAGCTAAAAGGGTGGCTTAAATTCAACAGAAGTGGTCACTAAGACAGATGCTATCCAACAAGTGGAGCGGTACCAGGAAAATGAGAGGCCAGGATATGTAGAATCACAGAGGCTTAGAGCTGAAAAGATGTCAGAGAGGACACAGTGGAAGCCCCAGCCAGACCGAGAGTCCTGTCTTTTATTTCCACCCTTCTAATACGAGGGAACTGGCTCTTTGACGAGGCTTCCATTTTCATCATGAGAACCTAGTTGTAATCAGAACTTTTCTTCCTTATTTGTGATTTATTTCCCTGGAATTTCCACCCAGTGAGCCTAATTTTTGACATCTTAGGCTACAAAAATTTTCAGCGAGTCTTTTTGCTGCACAACGGCCCCAACAATGCCTACTTGCAGGAGTCTCTGTCTCTTGAGTCCTCTCTTGGTGGGGTTTTTCTTCACAGGGTCCCAGTAAGCACAGCTTCTACAGCTTCCGGGGTTTTCTTCCTTCTAGCCATCTTCTGGAGAGTGCTGTAAATTCTTACTGTGACAAGGCAGCAAAGCAATGCTTAACACATCCTCTGACTAATGAAGAATAATCTTCCTTTTATGAAGAACATTTCTTTTCCATGACCTATTTTCTATTAAGGCATCTAATACCATGTTAGCTTTTTTAGCAGCCATTAAACACTCTTGGTGCCTATTTGAAGCTTGTGGTCAATTACAATCCCTTGAATTTTTTTTTTTTCACATGAAGTGTTTCCAAAGTAGATATTCCCCAGCCTGCATGTGCGCCAGAGTGTGTGTTAATCTCAGCTCTCCCCATGGATCGCTGGATAGTCAAAGACTGGTCATAAACCTCACTTTATTATACTAAACATGGCCCTAAAAACGCCAGGGCCATATGTGAGGTTCTGCAGAATATCCCCTGTCCTGGTAAACATGCGCTCCTCCTCTGAAGAACTGTCTATTTATAACCACAATCTTCTCCAAGACCTGAGCTGAACAGGCAATTTACCTGTCTAGAAACTAATTTTTTTCCATAACTTCCCTTCTTATTCTACTCTAATTTCTGCTTCCAACTATTAAACACTCACTCTCATTATTTTTCTTTCCTCACACTCAGGTTAATTGAGTCTTTTTCTTTTTCTTTTTTTTTTTTTTTTTTTTTTGGTTTTTATAAACAACTGGTCTGGTCCAGAAACCCAACCCCCCTCCACCAACCAGAGCCCCGCCCCCTGCCCCGGGATGGCCCAGAGTTGAAGGCCAAAGAGGGAGAGGAGGGCTCACACCGGTGCCACTTGCCACGCCAGGCCAGAGCGCAGGCTCAGCCTGCCTTACCCAGCAGGACGGCAAAGGGTCACTCTAAAAGTTGCTGCAGCTGGGCCTTGTCAGGTGGCTGCTGGTGGCTCCCCCGGGATTTTCCTTCTCTGCACAGAGCACTTCCCGAGAGCAGTCTGCTGCTAAAACCTCGTCTCAAGCCGGGCTGCCACTTCACACAGGAGGGTAAGGAGCTGGGACCTCAGCTGCCAATTCCCCGTCTCTTACATCCTAGATTAGATCCATCTTCCCGAGGTGTGTGTAAATGTGTGGCTGAGACAGAGCAGGGGTGCCTGAGTGTTTGTGGTTGTAGAGCTCATTTCCTAAAGGGAGGCTACAGCTGGGTCAGATTGCTTACGTCCCTGGTGTGTAGCTGGGATGTAGAAAAAAATTTTTTTGGAAATTTTAGAAATGTGGTATGTTAGGAGAATGTCACAGTAACAGCAATGCGTAAGAGCAATGCCCTATGAAAGTAACATTACCTGTAATTTCTAATAATTTTACATCTCTTAACCATAAGATGTATTTTTCTTTCCCTAGCTTGTAGAGACAATACTTAAGCATTGTTCATAAAGTTTAGGATTCCTTCTTTATTTTTATCAGAAATCATTTAAACATCACTTTAGATAAAAATGTTATCCGTTTTAGCAATATCAGTAGCACAAAAATCAGACAAGTCTTTAAATTTCCAGAAATACAACCTTTTGACAAAGTAGAACTCCGTCCTGTTTAAAAAAAAAAAAACCAAAATACAATTTTTATGTGTTAAATAAAACATAGAACATTTTTATTTGTTAAAACAAATATTTTTATTTGTGAAATTTGTTATTTGACTAAAAAAAAGGGTTTTGTTTTAAATGTGCATATGTGGATATGCTGATATATGTTTCATATTAAAACTCAGTTGGAAATGAATAGTAAAATGTCCCCCCCCCCAAGTTAGATTTAAGATGACAAGCAGCAGGAGCCAGAAGGGTTTCTATTCCTGGAGGTAGTGCTGATGAGCCCGGACAGATGCAGAGATTGGAATGTGGCTGGGACAGGGAGCAGGCGCAGCTGATCGCCCTTTTGGCAAGTGGACATTCTGGGATTCTAGCTCATTCTGGCATAAGAGTGACAGTGACACTTTAGCACACATGGCTTTTCAGCTTGCCCTGCATGGAGTCTCTCCCAAGAGGCAAGGGTGGAGGGCAATGGGAAGGAGAATGTTCTTAAATGTAAAGTAACCGCTCTTTTCTATAACCAGTTGTAGGAACTTTCATCTGGGACTAGTTTGGGGCCAGGAAGAATTTAAGTGCAACACTTTCATACGGACTTGGCCTCTTACAGACAAAGGTACAATTAGGTACCATTTCTTGGCAACATTATTTTCAGTTCAGTGTTTCTGGATCTGTCTGGGGGCTTTGAACCTTTTTGAGAAACTCATGAAAGCCCTGACCCACACTGTGCTAAGGACACAGAAGCACACGGGCACAATATGTCTCAGGATATTCCACAGGGCTCGTGGATCCACCTGAACACAACGCACAGCAGGATTGCTAGACAAAGTACAGGTCACCCAGTTACACTTGAATTTCAGGTCAACCACAAACTGACTTCCCCCAAACTGCCTAGTATGTCTCAAATACTGCCTGGGACATACTAATATTAAAATATGATTTATGGCTTGTGCTGTAGTTTTATTTGCTAAATCTGATAATTCAGACCTAGACACATAGATCCAAGGCAAGGAAACCCTGTCTTGGTTGGTTCATCCCTATATGGTAAATGAATAGATTTTAGTAGATCTTTAGGGAAGCCCATATTGGGGAGGGGAGTAATGCAGGACCAGGTATTGGCATTTCCGCCAGCAAAGTCAGCTATGTATTCTTAACTCTCTGTAAATGTTTAGAACTGAAAGGAATACACACATCCCTTCATTTGATAGATGATTAAACTGAAATTCTGAAAGTTTAGTCGTTTTGCCACCAGTCCATCAAATGGTTAGAACAAAATAAACAACAAAACCCACTTTTTAGTTCTGTGATGATCAAAGAAACTTCAGTCTCAAAAACTCGATTTCTGATCCCCTCCCACTCCTGACATACACAAAAGATTAGGAACGAGGAAGAGCCATTTCACTAAAGTTTTCAACAAAATCCAAACTAAAAAGGTTTTTTTTTTTTTTTTTTGAGACAGAGTCTCACTGTGTCACCCTTGATAGAGTGGGGGGCGTCACAGCGCAGAGCAACCTTGGGCTTAAGCTACTTGGGCTTAAGCGGTTCTCTTGCCTCAGCCTCCCAACTAGCTGGGACTACAGGCGCCCCCCCACCCCCCACAGTACCCAGCTATTTTTTGTTGCAATTGTCATTGTTGTTTAGCTGACCTGGGCTAGGTTCAAACCTGCCATCCTTGGTGTATATGGCTGGCACTGTAACCACTGTACTACGTCACCGAGCCCTAAACCAAAAGTTTTTGTACTAGATTGTTAGGTTCTGTATCCCGGCTCAGAGAATAGAACCATAGTTAACTTTGTGTATAGAGTCTGTATGCTTTATAGATAAAAGCCAGGCATGAACCATATGAAACTGACAATATTTATTGTTTTCTCTAAAACCAAAATGTAACACTTAAAAGGAAGTACTTGATTATCTGACCAACAAATGCCCGCAAGCCCTCCTTGAACCTGTGTATTTGGCTTACCTAACCTACCTTTAATAGGATAGACATCTACAGGATATATGTGTCTCCAAACCAATTTGTTTTACATTCAAAAAGGCAACTCTTTAATTTCAGTATTTGGAGCCCGAAAGAACCATTTCATGTTCTCCATCTAAACCCGAGTGCTGCTTCACTTGGTCAAACACTATTTTAACCTTCTCCAGGTTTTCTCCTACCCTGGACTTCAAGGAGGCAAAATAGGGGCCAGAGTTTCCCCTGGCTTTGAGTCTTTGCCCCAGTACACACTGCACACTTACTAGTGTGACCCTGGACAAGTTTTTCTTTTTACGCATTCTGACTCTTAATTTCTTCATTTGTAAAATGGACACCACATAACCCAATCATTTCTGTGATACTTACACTAAAAAAATAAAATTCTGTACTTAACCCAGGGCTCAGCACATAGTAGGCTCTCAATTCATAGCTGCTAGCTATATAACCATTATTTTAGGTGGAATTGGAGGTATTGTTTTACATTTAATGTATCATATAGGTTCATGCCTGGTGATTTATATTTAGAAATTATTAGTATACTTAAATTTGGCAAACACAAAAGATGATGAAAAACAAGATGTCTTTCCTAATTCTGCCCAGCTGTTTATCAGGTAGTGAATACGTGACACCACCATTACAGAAATGGCCCAAGAGCCAGGATCTGCAGTAGGCAGTGGGAGGGGAGTGTGAATTTATGTCTCGGTTACCCTTCTGCCCAGTTTCTAAGGGCTGCTCTTCCAGGAGATCCAAGAGGCTGTTCTGGGTGATAGTGGATTAAGCAAGGAGGGAAGAGGCTGTGGAGTCCAGAACAGGAGGGGAGTTCTCTGGGCTCCTTCTGAAGAACTCAGGGATATCTCCTGTGGCGTAGGGACCTCTCTGCAGCCCGCTGCGCCCTGTGGAAGGTCTCTTCTTTGATTCCAACAGGGAAGGGACTGCCAGTGCCACTGCTGTCCCATTACAGGACCTCAGCTGCTGTGGCTACACCCACTGCTCTTCCCAGAGTTTCCTACATTGATAGGGACCACGTGAAAAGTGCAGGCCACCACTGGTCCCTGGTCCCTCCAGAGCTGTAAAGTTATTCCTCTCTTTGATCACAAGGTGTAGCTTGTTAGATCTTTTCTGGGTAGCAAGGGAGCATCAAGCCTGTTGTTTCAGGAAAAAGTTGTTGAAACTCTCCCAGCCACAGGTAGCTCAGTGAGGGTACACACCTTCCCAGGCAGACCATAGCCTGAGGCAGAGCCCTTCCTAGGGCACCGTCACCATGGTGATGGCCCTCGCTACCAGGTGTGGGACTCCTTGAGCAGCAGACCACAAGGCAGCTGCTCATTTAAAAAAAAAAGAGAGAGACAGAGAGCTTTGAAAAAAACAACCGTAAGTGAAACCTTCATCCAACTTTAAGTTAAAATATAAATTGAATCAAAAAGTATGAAACGCTTTCAAAATGTATGGCTGAGCATCTAGGCCATAGTCTTGATCAGTGGTTCTCAACCTTCTTAATGCCATGACCCTTTAATACAGTTCCTTATGTTGCGGTGACCCCCACCCATAAAATTATTGTTGTTGCTACTTCATAACTGTTATCTTGTTACTGTTATGAATTGTAATGTAAATATCTGATATGCAGGATGTATTTAGGTGACCTCTGTGAAAGAGTCATTCAACCCCCAAAGGAGTCGCAACCCATAGGTTGAGAACCACTGTGATTCATTTTTTAACACCTCTTCCTCATGGCCACATTTTGACTGTCATTGTGACATCATTGGCAATCACCTGTAATATGACTTAGAGTGCACAGCTAATGTTTGCATAATGGTAGGAAAAAACTGTGAAGAGTTCTCGTACAAATTGCTCTTGACTGCATGTTTACATGTGTCCTTGTTTCTGGGTAATACGTTTTTTAAAAAATTCAATTCTTTTCTGATCACCCTCGATTAGCCATACAATCAGCCTCGAAGCTCAGCACCAAGACTACATGAGTAAATGAAAGTGAATTAAGCTTGTTCCACTTCCTTTTCATATACACATGTCCTCCTTTGCTGCTGTTTTATGAATGTTTTTCAAGATTCCCCTTGGTCGTCCAGGCACAGAGACTCATGCCTATAATCCTAGCACTCTGGGAGGCTGAGGATTCCCTGAGCTCAGGATGGATTCCCTGAGCTCAGGAGTTCAAGACTACCCTGAGCAAGAGCAAGACCCCGTCTCTACTAGAAATAGAAAAACTAGCCAGGTGTTGTGGCGGGCGCCTGTATTCCCAGCTAGTTGGGAGGTGGAGGCAAGAAGATCAGTTGAGCCCAAGAGTTTGAGGTTGCTGTGAGCTGTGATGCCAAGGTACTCTACCCAGGGTGACAGAGTGAAACTCTATCTCCAAAAAAAGAAAGAAAAGAATTTCCCTTGCTCCTAACTTAAATATGATTGTGGGGAAATGCTGATCAAGTGGCCTGTGTGCATAGCACGATGGTGGGGGAGGGGGGAGGGAGGCCATACCTGTATCTGTGCTCCCAAGAAAGGCCCAGTGGAAGGGGTCCAGAGACTCTGTGAAAGCCTGCCCTGTCTGCCCTGTGAGAAGAGGGCCTCTGGTTCTAATTCCCTGCAGAGCCAAAGCTAGTCTTCTCTGTAACCGGGCTCAGATCACAGGATGCAACTGCCCTTATCCATTCCTACTGGCCTGGAGTCCTTCTTAAATTGAGAAAAGCGTAGCTTTGGGGACATGGAGGAGCAGGGCCAGAGGAAGAATTTTTTGGAGTGTCAGAACCAGTGAACATCTCTTCAGCCTTCATGACAATATCAAAGCTTTGCCCAGCTTCTAAGCCAGTGGTTCTCAACTTTCCTAATGCTGTGGCCCTCTAATACAATTCCTGTGGGTCATGACCGACAGGTTGAGAACCGCTATTGTAAGCAGTGACCCTGACCTTG
This sequence comes from Galago senegalensis, assembly GCA_963575145.1. Lineage (NCBI taxonomy): Eukaryota > Metazoa > Chordata > Mammalia > Primates > Galagidae > Galago > Galago senegalensis. The sequence goes on along the minus strand of CAUYTI010162214.1, from coordinate 1,248 downwards.
GGTTCCTCTGAGAGATCTGCAGTGTATCCTTATTGGAGGGACATGACCACAAACTGAGAATACCTGGGCAGGTGAACAGATAGCCTCACCTATGAGATGCAGACCCAAGAATAGGATGAATTTTTAAGTATATCTAGGAAAAGAGGGTCACCAAGAAGTTGTCTGTAGGCTCTGATGGTTTTTTTGTTTATTTCACTTCATTTCATGTTTTCTGTTAGACACAGAGTCTTGCTCTGTTGCCCAGGCTGGATGCAATGGTGTCTTCATAGTTCACTGTAATCTCAAACTACTGGGCTCACGTGACCCTCCTGCCTCAGCCTTCCCAAGTAGCTAAACTGTAAGGATGCACTACCATGCCTGGTTAATTAAAAAAAAAAATAGAATCAGGGTCTCACTATGTTGCCTATGCTGGTCTTGAACTCCCAGCCTCAAATGACCCTCCCACCTCAGCCTCCAAAGTGATGGGATTACAAATATGAGCTACCACATCCAGTCTTTAATAGTTTCTTAAATGGTCTCCTGGCTATTCCTCTTCCTCTCCCTTCCCTAGAGAGAGATAAAGAAGCCAGTTACCTCTATTAAGTGATTTTAAGAACTGTAAAAGCCTTTGATTATTTAAAGACAAATATATGTATGTCTATAAATATTATACATTTATAATAATATTTATATTATTTAAAGACAAATATATATGCAGGATATACTTATATTTGTCTTTAAATAATATAAATATATTTATACACAAATACACATATATATGTGCCACAGAGCCCACTTTGTTAGAAATCTTTATGTCACTCATATGACACTGATTTAAAGAAAAAAAAATGGTGGCTCACAACTGTAATACCAGCACTTTGAGAGGCTGAGGTGGGAGGATTGCTTGAGGTCAACAGTTTGAGATCAGCCTGGGCAACATAGCAAGACCCCATCTATACAAAGAATAGAAAGATTAGTCTATGGCCAAACCATCCTGAATATGCCCAATGTCATCTGATCTTGGAAGCTAAGCAGGGTTGGGCCCAATTAGAACTTGGATGGGAGAACGGGAATACCGGGTGCTGTTAGCTTTTAAAAAATAAATGAATATAAATAAATAAATAGAAAGATTAACCAGGAATGGTGGCCAGTGCCATAGTCCTATCTACTCTGTTTATAACATGCCCAGCAGGAAACTGGGATCATTGTGATGAGGGGCACAGAACTTGTGGCCTCTCTATCAACAAATTCCCTACATGTGAAGAAGAA
>CAUYTI010162211.1:0-13751 GCA_963575145.1 Galago senegalensis | reverse complement strand
CCGCCAAACAACAATGGCAGCTGCAACCAAAAAATGGCCGGGCGTTGTGGCGGGCGCCTGTGATCCCAGCTACTTGGGAGGCGGAGGCAGGAGACTCGCTAGAGCCCAGGAGTTGGAGGTTGCTGTGAGCTGTAATGCCACGGCACTCACAGGGGACAGCTTGAGGCTCTGTCTCAAAAAAAAAAAAAAAAAAAAAAATGAAACAACCATAGTACTTGAATAAATGTGTGTGATATTTAATATTCATGTGAAGTTTGGAAATGGCTTAGGGAGCATTAGTAAGACACTTTTTGGTCTTTTATTTTCATTGAGTTAAGATTTATTTTAGTGCCTTAAAATCATGCTGACTAATCAAAGTAGCAGTACTGCAATTTCATATAATATACAAATACTTTAACTTTGCTTTTCAAAAGTATTTGTATTTCTGACATTAAGTTATATTTTCTCAACATCTTTATAAATAAAACATTTTCAGTCACAAATTACATTATTTACCATAAATCAATAGTTAAAATATAGTCCAGCTAAATGTATTCATCTTCCCCTACTCTACATTCAGTTTTAGACATCATTTAAAAATTGACTTTAGAAACCTTTTTACTAAGGTCCCATCTCTAACTTACTTATGCAGATTGGGGAAAAACTGGTTTATAATAAACTATTATTACCAAGGTACTTTCTACATACCTCATTCCCAATGCCCAGCATACTCACATAGGATCTGGTGAGCAACAATAAGTATAATTGTAGAGTCTCAAACAATTTGTGACCTTACTTTCCTGGAAATTGAAGGATTTCAAATTTCTGCCACTATAAAAGGAAAAGATTCAAATAGCCAAAAATCATATATTCTGTGTGAGGAGAAATGCACAGGATGAAGACTATTTAAAGAATACGTAAAAGCTTTATTATTTAGGCCTTTTACATGTGTACAGACATTTCCAATGGAGTTTGTCTCTTAACATACTTTCTTTGGATGAAGGAACCTAGGTCTTTGTGTTAAGAAACTAGTGTATATTAATAGTGTGTTTATCCCAGTCTGGTGGCCAACATAATAATGCTGAAATTTTTTTTCCTTAAAAGTGCTGTGTAGATGTACATGATGATCCCTGTTCCCATAGTGAAGGGCACTGAAGGATAAGATAGATTCCATTTCTTGTGAGTGTACAATTGCGAGGTGGTCTACATAGAAAAAAACTGATATTAATAGTTGTTCAAAGGAAAAAGGAACCAAAGCAAAGAAAAATTTTGAATAAGTATCTATTCTTAAATGAGGGAAAAGTGCTGTCCAACACAAAAACAAAACACCTATTAATTTGGAAAATGCTCAGTTTCTTTGTCTTAAAAAAACAAAAAATGGTCTGACTATCTAGGTTCATAAAAAAGATGTAAAGTCTCCATCTTTTTAAAGGGCTGAATAGTATTCCATGGTGTAAATATACCACAGCTTCTTAATCTATTCTAGGGTTGGTGGGCATTAGGTTGTTTCTACATTTTTGGTGATTGTAAATTGAGCTGCATTAAACAGTCTAATGCAAATGTCCTTATGATAAAATGATTTTTTCAAGAGGATGGAGAAGCAAGAATCCATTGTACTAATATGAAGCCAGTAGGTGGTCTAATACATGGCCCACATAAGAGGAAAACTCAAATCAATTCACGGTGGGCGGGGTGTGCTCCAACTTAATGGGCACAGTGTTAGGGTGTATGGCACACCTCTTGGAGGGGGACACAGGGGCTTTACTTAACAAATGCAAACAACGTAATTTATTGTAACTTCAATTAACCTGAAATAATAAAAAAATGGTCTGAATGGGGTATTGAGACACAATTGGGGCAAGGTCTATACAAAAACGGAATGTGATATGATGACTTAACCTCATGAAGGAAGTGACTAGTTAAAACAAAATTTCACAGTTTTCATGTATGAAATGAAATGTTAATGCATGATGTATCAAAAATCCCATGGCAATATTTCTCCCACGTCTCAGTGGGATGCAGCTTCTCTCCACCATGAGTTGTAAGCAAGGCAGAAGCAGGCACCGAGGGCAAGGACAGAAGGGAGGGATACTTGCCATGTCACTTGTATGCAGAACAATTTTAGTTCTATCATGTGAAGATGATCCTGTGAAATTATCCTTTCTGGTGATACATTTTAGAAAGTTTTAAAGGTTTTTTTTTTTTTGGAGACAGACTCTGTTGCCCTCGGTAGAGAGCCGTGGCATCGCAGCTCACAGCAACTTCCAACTCTTGTGCTTAAGTGATTCCCCTGCCTCAGCCTTCTGAGCAGCTGGGACTACAGGCACCTGCCACAACGCCTGGCTATTTTTGTTGCAGTTGCCACTGCTGTTTAGCCGGCCGGGACTGAGTTCGAACCTGCCACCCTCGGTATATGGAGCCAGCAGGTACCCACTGAGCCACAGGTACAGCCCAAAAGTTTTAAACCAACATATTACATATGAAAATTACATATGAAAAAGAACTTTGAGTTTTAATTTAATCCTTAAGTATTGTGGCATGGTGGGGCTTTATTTAAACATTTGGGGTATAACATAGTGACTTCATTTGAATGAAGTCACAGCTGTAGAAAAGTATTTAATTTAAAACATAAAACCAAGAATGAGACAACAGAATTTTAAGCAATAAAATGCTAGAAAACTGAATAAATAAATGCTTCTTTAGCAGGGGCTAAATTATTTATTATTTTGCTTTTAGGAAACAGGAAGTCATAGATTGTTTTCTTTAGGTCTTATCTACCTCTAACACTGGCCTGTCAGTGTTAGAATAAGAAATCATCAGTGGGAATACCTGATGCTTGTTCCAAAATTTAGCCCTGGGGGTGTTCAGCTGCGTAAAGATGGGGCTGAAGCCTCACATCTTGTGGCTGTGGCGGATGTGCTACTGGTGCTTCTGGAGCTTCCAGTTCAGGAACCAGGCCTCGGAGTGTGGCCAGCTGGGCACCTATGCCACCAACCCAACTTCAGAGTCACATCCTCCTGGAACATTTAATAAAAATGCAAATTAAAGGTTATCAAAGAACGACCAAAGGGCAAGAGGTTGTCATGGATGACAAGGAAGGGATCATTACTCACAGATGTGAGCAGAGATGATATGATACCTGTGTAGCATTCTCATCTGGGTCAGGTTGTGTAGCATCTTGGCATTCAGCAAGACCTACCTTGTTTGACCAATCAGTCAATGATGTGTAGAAGATTGTAGTACAAATCTGTCAGTAGGAAATGGTTAGGAGATTGGGGAAAATATGATGCTAAAAGATTTATCACAAAAGAGGACGTTTTTGCACAGAGGTAATTATTAATTTCTACTCAAACAGTATTCATTTATTAATCCTGCTGAGAAGCACCGGGGGGAAGGCTAAATCTTTTTGAGGTCTTTTCCAGCCCTGAATTTTTTTTCTTATAAATAAAGCAAGTATCTATTTGTGAAATTGCTGCCAAGTGCCATGGAAAAAGCAATTATATATATAAACATTTGCTTTTTAATTAAACAGAATTTAGTTTCTATACTTAGGTTTTTTTCCAATATCAAGTTTTGGGGAAAAAATTAAAAGAACTGATTAAAAAAAAAGAGGAAGAAATGGGACTTTGACAATATTTGGTAGCCTCTCTCTAAGCCAGCAAGTCTCAACCTGTGGGTCGTGACCCATAGGAACTGTATTAAAGGTCCGTGGCATTAGGAAGGTTGAGAACCACTGCTCTAAGCAAACACTTGTTTGGTTTGAACATTAATTCTGGTTTTATGAATAGGCAAGGTCAGATTACTTAATGCTCCCTGTGTAGTTACTGCTATCATGAGATGAGCCACATTCTATTTTAGAAATCTTGGGGAAAGTTTAGTAGCAGAGCTGATGACAACGTTTTGTAGGTAAGCAAGTCTTGTAGTGTTTTTATCCCAGTTGAAAGTATATTGATAAATATCTTCATCTATATGTTATGTATGTATATGTCTATAAACATGTATAGATTAGATGTTTGTAAATATTTTAAATGTACCAAGGAATCTTGCTACTGAAAGGAATTCTAGGGTAAATCCTTTTATAACTTGTTAAATGTTTTGACATGATAAAAGTACCATATACATATTAGAAGTTAATTTATGTGCTATTTTCTTAAATTTAAAATGTGACACATGCAGTAAAATCCTCCCACATGTCCTGTTGGTGTTGGATCTCTCTGTTACCTTTGCTGTTTTCTTGGGTGGGGTTTGCTATTGGGATCAGGCCCTTAGGATGACGCCTCAGAGTCCTCCTGCATTCAGACAATAAAGATAGGCCAGGTCTTGACCCTAAGGATTAGGGAAGACGTCAGAGAGCTCATCCAAAATTGGATTTAGAATGCTAGATTAGGAGCTAGCCTGGAGGGAAACAAGCCGATTCGACAGAGGCTTGGAGCTGCTTGAGAAGCAGGTGGTGGAGAGTGGCCACGTAGTCAGCAAATTGTCAAGAGCCAATGTTTTCACTGTAAAACCACAGGTAACATCTTTGGTGTTATTTAGCCACTCAAAAGGATTTGGGGAACAGTTTAATTATAGCATCTGTTCATTGTGGACATTTTGATCCTTGTCCGTATCATAGGAACGAAAGCAGCAAATTATGTCATTTTTATTAAGCAGAGTTGCCCAGTCACTTATGTTATGGGTGTAAACCCCTGCCATGGGCTATACATCTGCTTGGAGAGAAAAGGCCATCCTTTTCTCTTTGCACCCTTCCCTGTAAGCCTCTTACCCTTGGGGGAAAGCCCATTTCAAATTTTGACCAGTAAATTCTATTCTTGCCATGTTAACTGTCATTTATTTGTTTTGTATATAAACCCACCTGAAATGGCCAAGCATATCAGATATTGTATGCAGTATATAACATGGTAGTCATTGTCTTGTAGATCATCAAACCTTGAGTGATTTACTTGCCCCAAACTAACAAACAGATAAGGAGGTTGAGGTCCTGGCCAAGGGTCCCTGCTTAGAGCTGGCCATTCCTTCCCTATATGCCCAATGTTTATTCCCAGCCAGCGTCTGAGAATGACTTAAGTGTAGCACAGCTCAGGGTCTTTGTCTCCACTCTCCAGCTACCCCAGGGGCTCTCTTACTTGCCCACAGTGGGATTAGTAAAGCATCCTCTTGAAGGTGGGGAGTGAGTGGCATCTTCTATTCTTACCTGGGCTGACCTAGTACACTTTCCCACATGTTTCCTTCCCTCTGGAGTCTGTTTGGCAGTAGCTTCTACTTTCACAGAAAAGGAATATAGTCTGAGAAGGTGCTTATGGTCAACATCAGCACACAAGTTAGTAGTGTTCTAGAGGCTATAAAAATGCAGTTTTAGCTTCATCAAATGGTAACAATGAAGTGGTTCCCTAGAAGTGAAAAAAACACTTATTCAAACAGGGAAAAAATTGTTTTTGTGAAAAAAATGGCTTTTTTTAGAAAGGAAATTTAATGTAAGTCTGTGCATCCAGAATTTTTTGCATAATAATCGCTTGACAGTGTAATATATTTTTTTCTAGAGCTTTCTTTCATTTCATTTGCTTGGGCTGAATTTTTTTAATATCTCTCTCACCCTCTCTTTCTTTCTTTTGCTTAAAACAGCACATTTATTGTTTTAATGTCAGAAATCAGAAGTCTAAAACAGGTCTCAGTGGTCCAACAGCTAAAATCATAGTGAGGAAAGGGCAAATCTCTCTGCAGGCCCAGGGGAGGGTGCTCCCTGGCCCTTTCCAACCTCAAAGCCTGCATCAGCAGAGCCAGCAGTGGCCCTCAAGACCTTGTTCTACATCATTCTGCTTTAAGTGCCCTGCTTCATTTCTCCACATGTAGAGGACCCTGTGAGTGCAGTGGACACATCTGAATAATCCTGGACAGCATTTTTATTTTAAGGTGGGCCTACTGGCAACTTTAGTTCCATCTTGACACATAAGCATTTTCACAGGTTCTAGAGTAGGTCGTGTTATTTTGGATACCACAAAGCCCTTAGTAGATGTTACCCTCTTTTTTCTAATCTCATAATTTATCCTTTTCTGGTTATCAGCTATTTTGGGGTAATGAGATATTTCTTTTTCTTTTTTGAGACAGAGTCTCAGTAGAATACCATGGTGTCACAGTGCACAGCAACCTTAAACTCTTGGGCTTAAGTGATTCTCTTGCCTCAGCTCCCAAGTAGCCGGGATCGTAGGTGCCTGCCACAATGCCAGGCTATTTTTTTGTTACAATTGTCATTGTTATTTAGCAGGCCCGGGCCAGTCTTGGTTTATGTGGCCGGCACCCTAATCACTGAGCTATGGGTGCCAAGCCTGGATAATGAGGTATTTCTACATTTTATTTCAGAATCTCTGACACTCTTGCATCAAACATGCCTTTCAACAGGCAATGATACTCTTTTTCTCTAGAGCTAAAGTTGGCCTTTTATGGTAGACTAAGTACTTTGTAACTGTATTTACACTTACAGTTTCAGGGTGCCCTGAGCTCAATCCTAAAGTTCATGCCAGTCTAAGCCTTTCTGTTTGTTGGTGTTGAAAGAAAGGGAGTGAATGGTGGCTCAGGGGTTTCTTTGTGGGCTGCTGTGTGCTTTGCTTGTTATAATGTGCAGGTCCCTGGGCTTAGAATTAGTCATTAGCAGGCCTCAGACTTCACAGAAGTAGTGAAAGGCTGTCAGATGCTTTTTTAACCTAACATGGTTTAAGTAGCTGAGTTATCTTTAGTCAAAGTGGAAGGAAAACTCAGTTTTAGCACTTTAAAACATGAAAGACTTAGGGATATCTTAGGGCCAAGATCTTGCAGATGGGAGATATAATAGGATTGTAGAAGATAGTTCTGTGTTATAATTTCTCAGTGGTACATTCAGATTAGCATGGTTCTGGGTGCTAACTGCCCACTGTTGACACATGCATTTATTTTCTCAGGTCCGGGCCCACCAGCTGGTCTTGCCACCTTGTGACGTAGTGATCAAAGCGGTTGCTGACTACGTCCGCAACATTCAGGACACCTCTGACTTGGATGCCATAGCTAAAGATGTTTTCCAGCATTCACAGGTAAAACAAATACAAATTGGCAGGATTAACAGGGTAGGACTTTTCCTAGTGGTATGGCCAGGTTTCAAAGAAAGGGGCTTGAGAGGTGCAAGCTAAGTAGATAGGTCTGGGAGCTCTTGCTCAACTTGTCAGGCCACTGGGAAAAAGCCCTTAGCTAGAAGGCTAAGGTTACTTGGCTATGCTGCCTGTCAGTTGTGTGATCTCAGCCACTTCACCTAGCTTTTCCAGCTCACTCCCAGCCTGAGCAGAAGGAAGGGGATTAGATAGTCGCTGTGATCTCTGTTGTTCCTGACTTCTCTATTGTAATTTATAATAGGGTCTGTATTTCACAGTTTTCAGAAAATAAACTATATCAAATCAGTCAAGTAGTATTAAGAATTTCTGATTTGTCTGTTTCCTTCAGGTGATGGTTAGAGATTTTCTTTTCTTTTCTTTTCCCTTGAAGTAAGATATGTAAACAAATCAGCATTAGTAGAACAGGTGAAGGTTTGTGGAACTCTTTTTTCTGTCTCAAGCTAAAACTCCTAGGTAAGCATATCTCAGTCTGTTTACTGCCATCTGTTCTAGTTGGTGCAGGTGATTTGTAAAACCTTCCTGGGCAGGATCAGAGGTCCAGCAGAGTGGAAGTCAGAGAAGTTCTAGAGTTAGAACCCAGGTTCTCACTACCACTTCAGAATTCTGCTATTTTAACTATATTGCTTTAAAAGAATTAATGTTTGGTTTGATTCTTCAGTAATAATCTCTTAATATTCCCTGTAATGTCATTCTAAATTCTTATCTAAGTTGAAAAACTACAGATTATTATACATGTGCTAAATAATAAAAATATGTTGATACACATGACCAGTGGCATACTAATTTACAAAAGGTTTTCCTACATTTATTTCAGTCTAGAACAGATGACAAAGTTATTCGATTTAAGAGAGCAATTGGATATTATTCAGCGACTAGTAAGCCTATGTCATTTCATCCACCACATTACTTAGGTAAGTAAATAAAGGCCTACCTGTGATCAACATTGACCATGCAATAATCCAAAGAGGTTGAAATAGTCATCATGGGATCTTGTAGGTTTATTGTTTTGTAATGTGGTTTTCTGGAGTTATACATATAAATATAGTCAGACTTCCTAGGTAGATTTAGTAGTAATCCCTGAAAATATTGAGGAGTTAGAGAAGTCTTACAGGTTTCTTAGTGTGAAGAAGAATGATAGAAGGCCATGAAGATGAGACTGACAGGTCATAGTGATACTGGCATCTTGGAGTCTCTGAGGTGTCATTTTCTAAATACAGAATTCCCTGAGGATATAGAAGGTCTTATAAGAGATTTTATAAGATCAGTGGATTTGTAGCTTCTCTTTTGTTTTGGGTTTTTTGTTTGTTTTTTGGCAAAAGCCCAAATTTAATTCTGATATTAGAAACTGGGGAATAAAAAATATTTATAAGCTGTTACCCTGAAGTTTGATTGCATAGTGAACACTTCATTGGAGGCTATTAAGCACTAAGCCATAAGTACCATCCTCTTTATTGAATCAAATTTGCTTTGTAAAGGTCCAGAGCTGTAGAAGGATGAGAAATAGACCCACACTCAGGTTTAAATTATGTTTGCTTTATATAAGTTTAAACAGAAAAGACATGTTCAGGAGATTCTTATGGTAATTAGACTTTTTATTTGTTTTAGAAAATTATTTCCAAAGTTGAAAATGCCCTTAAGAATTGTGATAGCATTCCTTTATTTATTCAAGCATAGTGTCTGCTGAGTGCTAGGCACTGGAGAGTCAGAGATTAGAGATGTGGCACTGTCTGTGGATGAATCTGTGGGTTGGTGGGTGGTAGATGAGGAAGTGTGACCTGCATTGATGCTGTGTGATAAAGGAAGAAGGGGCTGCAGGAGCCTAGAGATACGTGTGGGTGGAGGCTAGAGCTGCTTGGCTATCTCTCCTGTCCCCAACCTCCTCATTTTGGTGGTAGTAGGTGGTAGTAGGCTCCCAATGGGGCACCTGGTTTCTCTCTTGCTCCCTTACAATTTGTTTTCCTAATAGCAAATGGAGTAAAATGTAAATTGGACTGTGCTACTCTCATACTTAGAATTCCTCATTGGCTTCCTCTAACATTTGGAATAAATTCCCATCTTACTGCCTACCCTGCTAAAGCGCTGTAATCAAGCTCCTGCCTACTGTTAGACTCATGAGCCTAACCTTTCTTGCCTTGAATGAACTGAGCTGACTTCTGCATTAGGCCCTCTGCACTGGCTGTTGTGCCTAGCAGGCTCCTTTACCTGGCCAGCTTTGTTTGAGTCATTCTGATTTGTGAGAGCCAGGCTATAATGTCCTTCTACAAGCCCTTAACATTGGGCTGTTCTCAGTCACACCATCTGCCTTTAATTCTCTGCACACTGAGTGGTCTGCTTTTCTTCATGTTTCTTCCACCCATAAGAATGTAAGGTCTGAGGGCCTATTTGTTATCTTTATTCTTGAATCCCTAGCAGATAAATACTTGACTGAATGAATGAATTCACTCATAATTTTTAAAACAGAGAAGTGAAGTGATGAGATGGGTTTTAGAATTGCTTGTGGAACAGGGGGTGCAGGGCATCAGAAGGGAGAATAGCTAAATGCTGTTCCATCAGTTAAGGTAGGAAGTTATGGGACCAGATCATGTCTGCTGTGCCTCCCATGTACCTGTCAACAGCAAAGAACCCAAACTCTATAAAATAATTTAAAGAGGTGTATTCTGAGCTGAGTATGTGGCCCTATAGCCTACCAAGCCACACCCAAGAAGCCTTGAGCAAGTGGTCCTTGGTTTTCGAGTTACAGTTTGGTTTTACATATTTCAGGGAGACAGAAATTACACATAACATTACAAATAAATATATGAAAGGTGTACGTTGGTTTGGCCTAAAAAGATGGGACATCTTGGGGGGGGGGATGCTTATAGGTTATAGGTGAGTTTAAAGATTCTTAGATATATAATTGGGTAAGGAATTGAAACTTTGTCTAAAGCTTAGAATATTTTAAGTTAAGGAAGTTTGTTAATCAGAGACATGTACAACATTATCATGTCCATATCCTTGGATACGAAAGTGTTTCATTTGTCATTAAGTGAAATTATATAGCAAATATTCTTCTGACTTGCTTTTAACTCAGTGTTATATTAGGTTCATCAATGAACAATGATATAATTCATTTTTATAGCTGTGGAGCATTGTATTAATATATACTTACCTATTCTATTGTTGAAGGAAATTTGGGCTGTTTCTAGCTATTTGCCATTATGGATCCTGTCAAGTATATGCGGGACTGGCATTCCATACAACTCCAGGATAGGGCCCTGCTCTTTCCTCCAGTTTATTATGCACTAGTTAATTCTCCCAGTACAAGAAGAGGCCTCCTAATTTGTTCCATGTTCTTTCTTCATTTAATGATTGTGAAATTAGATCTGAGAATAATTTCAGTTTGCACTTCTCTGATTATTAATGAGGTTGAGAATCTTTTAAGTGTATTTATGAACCAGTAGTGTTTTCTCCATTGTCAAATGCTTGTTCCTATTGTTTGCTTGTGTTTCTGTAGTGTTTTGTGTACGTGTGTTAATTCATTCATAGGAATATTTTATGTATATATAGGGTAGACATAAAGTTCATGTGCAATTTAAAACAGTTTACAGTTTTACTATTTAAATTGCATGTGAACTTTATATCCACTCTGCATATTGGATACTAGTATTCTGTCAGATATATGGGCTGCAAATAAGATCTCCCAATTTGGTGTTTATATTTTTCTTTCTTTGTGATGCATTTTGATACCAAAGTTCTTAGTTTTAATTCAGATACATAAATTTTTTCCTTTATTGTTTATACTGTTAAGAAGTCCTTGGCTCGGCGCCTATAGCTCAATGGGCTAAGGCACCAGCCACGTACACCAAAGGTGGCGGGTTCGAATCCCCAGCCTGGACCCGCCAAACAACAATGACGGCTGCAACCAAAAAATAGCCGGGCGTTGTGGCGGGCGCCTGTGGTCCCAGCTACTTGGGAGGCGGAGGCAAGAGACTCACTTGAGCCCAGGACTTGGAGGTTGCTGTGAGCTGTAATGCCACGGCACTCTACCCAGGGGGACAGCTTGAGGCTCTGTCTCAAAAAAAAAAAAGAAGTGTTCCTCTTTCATTTCTTAGTCCTCAAGATGACAGTGTCTCCTGACCTTTGGTATTTAAATAAAATCAGCCTGGAGCCCTACTAGCATCAGGTCCTCCTCAGTTTCCACATTTGTAAGGAACTGCCAGGGGCACATGGCCACTCTCTTCTCTCTACCCCAAGGTCCAAATGTGGGCCCTAGTTCTGTTCCCACTAGATAATATCAGCCCAAGACAATGGTGTAGAGCGCATCCCCCCTGTAGATACAAGAGTGAGGAAAGAATTGCATCATGACGCAGCACAATAAATACGTTATTTTTATTTATTTATGTTTTTAGACAGAGTCTCACTATGTTGCCCTCAGTATAGTGCCGTGACATCACAATTCACAGCAACCTCAAACACCTGGGCTTAAGCGATTCTCTTGCCTTAGCCTCCCAAGTACTTGGGACTACAGGCACTTGCCACAACACCTAGCTATTTTTTTGTTGAAGCTGTCATTGTTATTTTAATAGGCCCAGGCCAGGTATAAACCCACCAGCCCCAGTGTATATGGCCGGCATCCCGCCCACTGAGCTACAGGTGCTGCCCGTTGAAGCGTTTTCTTGATAGCTAGCTAAAAAGTGTTGAGAATATATAGATATTTATGTCCCACATCTTTTTCTTATGACATGTTACCTCTAATATAGTACTGCTTACAAAAGGAATGATTGTAGCAGAGAAAAAAATCCTTACCAAAGTGGAATAACATATACAGATGAAAATCGATATTTATAAGTAAAATTTTTATACAAAAAAGAGAGTTATATTTGTATTGTTAATGGTAAAATTACTTAAGCCAGGCATGGTGGGCATATACCCATGGTCCCTGCTACTCAGGAGGCTGAGGTAAGAGGATAGCTTGAGCCAAGGAGTTTGAGGTCAGCCTGGACAATGTAGCAAGATCCTCATCTCTTTAAATAAAAATATTTAAAATGCATGATTCAAAATAATTTTCATTTATAATTTTAATCTTGGTTTTAGAGTATACCTACAAGCTATTGTTACAGTAATAACTGCTTGACAAACTATCCCAAAAGTCATGTTGTTGTCCTGCATATGCAGTTGGCTGGGGGTTGGCTGATCTAGACTTGACTTGGCTTCAAGGCAAAGATTGGGTCCTGGTTTACTCCCTATGATTCTCACTCCCTTGCAGGTTAACTGGGCATGTTCTTCTCATGCTGTAGCAGAAGTGCAAGAGGGCAAGGCTCACACAAGCCCACTGTAAACCTTTGCTTGTATTGTTAGCTTAAGTAAACATCAGTGGGGTAGGGAAGAAAATGTCTCCCACAGCGGGAGAGGAGGGGGATGAATATTTGCCAGACCAGTAATTCAAACCATTATGCAAACTAAATTTCATATAATTGTCCCTCATGTCCTGCCAGCCGGACCCAACAGACACCAACAGTGGCTTAAACCAGAAGGGCTTATAAATCTGTTAAATGCAAGGAATGTCAAGGAAATAATCTATTCATGTAGGAGCAGAGATTTTTTTCTTCCAGAAATATGCATTTAAGCAAGGCCAACAGCCTCCGTACAGCAGTTTCATGAGAAGACAGTGTAGGTCAAGTCACCAAAGTCCTCTGACCCAATTTCTGCAACCTAGCCAGAGCTGGCAACTATTTGTACCTTGCAGTGAATTATAACACACAGATCTTGAGTATAATCCATTGTGCATGTATTTTATAAAATAAGGCTCTTAAGGATCCAGAACATAAAAGAAGGAACTGTAACCAATGTTAGTATTTTAGAATTTAAATAATTTCATATTATCTTAAAGTATCATGTAATTTCAAACAATTATTAGTAATTCACCACCCGGTTTTTCAGTTGATTCTTAATAGAAACACTGACTTTTAAAAAACTTATACATCTCTGGTTTCTTTCTTTCTTTCTTTTTTATTTTTTGTGAGACAAAGTCTCAAGCCGTCATACTGGGTGAGTGTTGTGGCATCATTGTTCACAGCAATCTCCGACTCTTGGGCTCAAGCAATTCTCTTGCTTAAGTCTCGAACTCCATGAGCTCAAGCCATCCACCTGCCTCAGCCTCCCAGAGTGTGAGCATGAACCACCACACCCAGCCCATCTCTGGTTTCTGGATTTAGCACAGAGGCTAGGAAAGTAACTCTCATGGGACTAATCCAGCCTACTGCTTGTTTTTGTAAACAAAATTTTATTGGGACCCACTCATGCCCATTTGTTGATATACCATTGATGGCTGTTTTCACTCTACAAGGATAGATAGAGGAGTTACAAGGGAGATGGCATGACCCCAAAGCCTGAAACCTTCACTTTGTAGCAAACAGAAAGCGTTTGCTCATCCCAATTTAACATAATGTTAGATAGTTGGAATTTTGGGATTTGGATTATTTGCACAGGTGTGGGATGAATATTGTCTTTGAATTATTATTTTTTTTTTTTGAGACAGAGCCTCAAGCCGTCCCCCTGGGTAGAGTGCCGTGGCATTACAGCTCACAGCAACCTCCAACTCCTGGGCTCAAGCGAGTCTCTTGCCTCTGCCTCCCAAGTAGCTGGGACCACAGGCGC
>CAUYTI010162207.1:0-12434 GCA_963575145.1 Galago senegalensis | reverse complement strand
TACACCTAAGGTGACGGGTTCGAATCCCCAGCCCGGACCCGCCAAACAACAATGATGGCTGCAACCAAAAAATAGCCGGGCGTTGTGGCGGGTGCCTGTGGTCCCAGCTACTTGGGAGGCGGAGGCAATAGACTCGCTTGAGCCCAGGAGATGGAGGTTGCTGTGAGCTGTAATGCCATGGCACTCTACCCAGGGGGACAGCTTGAGGCTCTGTCTCAAAAAAAAAAAATAATAAGTATACATATTCATGAGCATATAGTGATGTTTCAACATATATAATGTATAGTGATCAGATCAGTGTAATTAGCACATCCATCATCTCAAATATTTATCATTTCTTTATGTTGAGAATGTTCAATATCCTTCTTTATAGCTATTTGAAACTATATAGTATACTGTTGTCAACTATAGTCATCCTACAGTGGTAGAAAACACTAGAACTTACTTCTCTTACCTAGCTGTAATTTGGGTTCAAATGATTCCCCCTGCATCAGTCTCCAAAGCAGCTGCGACTAAAAGCATCCACCATCCTCCCCAGCTAATATTTTTCTATTTTTAGTAGAGACAGGGTCTTACTCTGTATCAGGCTGGTCTCAAACGCCTAGGCTCAAAAGATACTCACACCTGGGCCAGGCCTCCCAGAGTGCTGAGATTATATACATGTAGCCACTGTGCACAGCCTGTATAAGCTTTTTAGTTTGGTATAATCCCATTTGTTTCTTTTTGCTTTTGTTGGTTGTGCTGTAAAGTCTTATTCATAAAATCTCTTCCTAAAGCATTTCCCCTATTAAAACTAATCCCCCTCCCCCCCCCATGGACAAAGTGGCTCATGCCTGTAATCCCAACACTCTGGGAGGCCAAGGAAGGTGGATTGCCTGAGCTCACAAGTTCAAGATCAGCCTGAGCCAGAGTGAGCTAGCTAAAAATAGCCGGGCATTGTGGTGGGCCCCTATAGTCCCAGCTACTTGGGAGGCTGAGGCAAGAGAATCACTTGAGCCCAAAGAGTTTAAGGTTGCTGTGAACTATGATGTCACAGCACTCTACTGGGAGCAAGAAAGGGGGTGACAAAAATAAATAAATAAATAAATAGCCAAAATGCTGATGTGGCCATTCCTGATTTACTCTATGCCAGAGGCATAAATTATTCTAAATGTTAAAAGAAAAAAAAATTTTTTTAAAAAGAGCCTCACTGTGTTGCCCTCAGTAGAGTGTCTTAACATCACAGCTCACAGCAACCTCAAACTCTTGTGCTTAAGCAATTCTATTGCCTTAGCCTCCCAAGTAGCTAGGACTACAGGTGCCCACCACAACACCCGGCTATTTTTTTGTTGCAGTTCTTCAGCAGGCCCAGGGCTGGGTGCAGACCCACCAGTCTTGGTGTCTGTGGCCAGCGCCCTAACCACTGTGCTACAGGCACCAACCCAAAAAAAAATTTTTTTTTGAGACAGAGCCTCAAGCTGTCACCCTGGGTAGAGTACCGTGGTATCATAGCTCACAGCAAACTCCAACTCTTGGGCTTAAGCTATTCTCTTGCCCCAGCCTCCCGAGTAGCTTGGTGGGTGGCACCCACCACAACACCTGGCTATTTTTTGGTTGTAGTTGTCGTTGTTTGGCAGGCCTGGGCTGGATTTCAACCTGCCAGCTCTGGTGTATGTGGCTGGAGCCTTAGCCGCTTGAGCTACAGGTGTTGAGCCCCCCCCAATTTTTTTAATAAATAAACAAAGTGTAAAATTCTGTGGCATTTAGTACATTCACAATATTTTGCAACCATCACCTCTGCCAAGCTCTAAACCCTTTTCAGCACCATCAAAAGAGACCCTATATAGGCTGGCATGGTGGCTCATTCCTGTAATCCTAGCACTCTGAGGGGCCGAAGTAGGTGGATTACCTGAGTTCACAAGCACAGGTTTGAAACCAGCATGAGCAAGAGCAAGATCCCATCTCTAAAAATAGCTGGGTATTGAGGCAGGCACCTGTAGTCCCAGCTACTCAGGAGGCTGAGGCAAGAGAATTGCTTGAGCCCAAGAGTTTGAGGTTGCTGTCAGATATGACACCACAGCACTCTATCAAGGGTGACAAAGTGAGACTCTGTCTCAAAGAAAAAAAAAAAAGAGAGATAGAGAACCTGTACCCATTAAGCAGTCACTCCTCATTCTCCCCTTCCCCCAGGCCCTGGCAACCACTAATCTGCTTTCTTGATCTTTAGTATTAACTCTCTGGATATTTCACAAAAATGGAATTATACAATATTTAAGTTTTTCGGTTGGGTTTCCCCAGTTAGTGAAATGTTTTTGAGGTTCATCCATATCACAGTATTAGTATTTCATTCCTTTTTATAACTGAATAATATTCCATTGTATGGAAAAACCACGTTGTTTACCCATTCATTTGCTTGTGGACATTTGGGTTGTTTCCACCTTTTGGCTATTGTGAATAGTGCTGCTATGAACACTCATGTACAAGTATTTATCTGAATACCTGTTTTAAATGTTTTTGGCTGAATAATTTTTTTTTTGGCCACAGCTGGGTTTGAACCCACTACCTCCGGCACATGGGGCCAGTGCCCTACCCTTTTGAGCCACAGGCACCACCCTGGCTGAATAATTTTTTAATGATAAATATATAATAGGATTTGATTTTTTTTTTTGGAGACAAAGTCTCACTCTGTCGCCCCCACTAGAGTGTTGTGGCGTCACAGCTCACAGCAACCTCCAGCTCTTGGGCTTAGGTGATTATCTTGCCTCAGCCTCCTGAGTAGCTGGGACTACAGGTGCCCACCACAACGCCCAACTATTTTTTTGTTGCAGTTTGGCCAGGGCCGGGTTCAAACCCGCCACCCTTGGTATATGGAGCTGGCACCCTACTCACTGAGCCACAGGCAGCGCCCGGGCAGACTTTTATACATCATGGAGAATGGCAAGCAGTTTCCTCAAGTACAGCCTCTAACAATTTTTACTGTTTCTTTCTGTCAAACAGGACTCCCAAGAGATGCTAATTGCTCCATTTATTCCCTAGGGATGGAGCTGCCTTTGTGAGTTCTCGCGTTCTGAAGTGTTTCCCTAATTCATCTGTCATTGAGGAGGATGGTGAAGGGCTCCTAAAAGCTGGTTCCATTGCAGGTACTGCCGTGTTGGAAGTCACTTCTATTGAACCTTTTGGAGTCAACCAAACAACAATAACTGGGATTCAGGTGAGGTCAGGAACTTACTGAAAAACAAAAATAAAAAGAGGAATACCTTGGAAGCAGATTTCCATTTTTAAGAAGTAGGAACTATTCTGTAAGTCAGAAATGAATCTGTACGATAAGAGACCATCCTGATCCTCCTTAGGACACAGGGGAAAAAAAGGATATGCGGCTAATTGTGATTGATTATATATAGGCCATCAAATTTAAATGCCCTTTGTTATAAAGGGGATTAGCTTCATATTGATATGACTGTTTTCTGAGCATCTTTGTCAAAAGCACTGATGTGGAAAGAGTGTGGAACTATCAAATTGTGCTTTTGGCCAGCTGCAGTGGTACATGACTGTAGTCCCAACTACTCTGAACTACTCTGGAGGCTGAAGCAAGAGGATCATTTGAACCCAAGAACTCAGGTCCTGTCTGGGCAAAACCCCATCCCTAAAAAAAAATTTTGTTTTGAGACAGAGTCTCACTCTGTCACCCTGAGTAGAGTACCATAGCGTCACAGCTCACAGCAACCTCCAGCTCCTGGTCTCAAGCAGTCTTTTTCTTCAGCCTCCCTAGCAGCTGGACTACAGGCACCTGCCATAACACCCAGCTAGTTTTTCTATTTTTAATAGAGATAAGGTCTTGCTCTTGCTCAGGCTGATCTCAAACTCCTGAGCTTAAGCTGAGCCTCCCAGAGTGCTAGGATTATAGAGTGAACCACCACATCCAGCCATGAGGTAGGCATTTATTATCCCCATTTAACGGATAAGAAATGTGAAACCCATAATGGTTATGTGAGGCTATGAAATGATGAAACTGTGATTCAAAGCTGGACTTATCTTTTTTTTTTTTTTTTTGAGACAGAGCCTCAAGCTATTGCCCTGGTTAGAGTGCCATAGCATCACAGCTTACAGCAACCTCCATCTCCTGGGCTTAGGTGATTCTCTTGCCTCAGCCTCCCGAGTAGCTGGGACTATAGGTGCCTGCCACGATGCCTGGCTGTTTTATGGTTGTAGTTGTCACTGTTTGGCAGGCCTGGGCTGGATTTGAACCCACCAGCTCTGGTGTATGTGGCTGGCACCTTAGCAGCTTGAGTTATAGGCACTGAGCCAGGACTTATCTTACTATCAGAGCTATCTTTCAGTGTGAAAATGCAATTTATAGCATTCCTGATAAATAATCAGTAATTTAATGATAAATTCAATGATAAATATTGAGTAGTCAGCACAAAATAGATAAATTACAGTCCTTTCCTCAAAAAGCTCTAGCTTCTAGGGCTAGGCATGGTGGCTCATGCCTGTAATCCTAGCACTTTGGCAGACTATGGCAGGTAAATTGCCTGAGCTCATAGGTTTGAGACCAGCCTGAGCCAGAAGAAGACCTGATCTCTAAAAAATAGCTGGGGCGGCACCTGTGGCTCAATAAGTAGGGTGCCGGCCCCCTATACCAAGGGTGGCAGGTTTGAACCCAGCCTCAGCTAAACTGCAACAACAAAAATAATAATAATAAGGTCCAGCGCCTATAGCTCAAGTGCCTAAGGTGTCAGCCACATACACCAGAGCTGGAGGGTTCCAATCCAGCCCAGGCCCACCAAACAATGATGACAACTACAACCAAAAAATAGCCAATATTGTTGTGGTGGGGGCCTGTGGTCCCAGCTACTTGGGAGACTGAGGCAAGAGAGTCACTTAAGCCCAAGAGTTTAAGGTTGCTGTGAGCTGTGATGCTGCAGCACTCTACCCAGGGTGACAGATTGAGACTCTGTCTCAAAATAAATAAATAAATAAAAATAAAAAATAGCCAGGTGGGCTCAGCACCTGTAACTTAAGCAGCTAAGGCACCAGCCACATACACCTAAGCTGATGGGTTCAAATCCAGCCTGGGCCTGCCAAACAACAATGACAACTACAACCAAAAATAGCTGGGCACTGTGGCAGGTACCTGTGGTCCCAGCTACTTGGAAGGCTGAGGCAAAAGAATTGCTTAAGCCCAGGAGTTAGAAGTTGCTGTGAGCTGTGATGTCAGAGTACTCTACCCAGGGCAACAACTTGAGGCTCTATCTCAAAAAAAAAAAAAAATAGATGGGTGTTGTAGTGGGCACCTGTAGTCCCAGCTACTTAAAAGGCTGATGGAAGGGAATCAGTCACTTGAGACTAAGAGTTTGAGGTTGCTGTGAGCTATGATGCCACAGCACTCTACTGAGGGCGACAAGTGAGTCTCTTTCAAAAGAAAAAAAATTTCCTGAGCTGTTATATTCCTTTTTACTCTGATTTAAGTCATCTCAAATGAAAAGCTAACTGTTTCTTACAGAAGAGGAACACCACTCTTCATCATCAACTCTAATTTTCAGAATGTGTTTGCAGTGCTTCTACAGTGTGTCTCTCTCTGTACCAGTGGGTTTTGTCTCCTACAGGTAGCACCAGTGACATACCTGCGATTGAGCAGCCAGCCCAAGCTATACACAGTCCAAGGAAGGACCTTGTCAGCCTTTCCCTTGGGCATGTCTCTCACCTTCATTGTTCAGTTTTATACTAGCATCGGAGAGAAATTCCATACACATAATACCCAGCTTTATCTGGCTCTGAACAGGTATGGAAGTCAAGGAATTGTGCTAGCATTGTGGTAGAAATATTGCAGAGTAGGCTATTTAAAAGCTCTAGTAAATTCCTCTAACATTCTGAACTTGGAATATAATTTTTATTTCTTTTATTAAGATTTTTAAAAAGACCAGACTAAGGCTCAGTGCCCATAGCACAGTGGTTACAGCATCAGCCACATACACCAAGGCTTGCAGGTTCAAATCTGGCCGAGGCCAGCTAAACAACAACGACAACTGCAACCAAAAAATAGCCGGGCGTTGTGGTGGGCACCTGTAGTCCCAGCTATTCAGGAGGCTGAGGCAAGAGAATTGCTTAAGCCTAGGAGTTTGAGGTTGCTGTAAGCTGTGACACCACGGCACTCTACCAAGGGCAACAGAGTGAGACTGTCTCAAACAAAAAAAAAGAAGAGACTCGTTTGAAGAATGATATTAGGGTGGTGCCTGTGGCTCAAAGGGGTAGGGCACCGGCCCCATATGCTGGAGGTGGTGGGTTCAAACCCAGCCCCGGCCAAAAAAAAAAAGAATGATATTAGTAGTTGTCAATGGGCCAGGCACGGTGGCTCATGCCTGTAATCCTAGCACTCTGGGAGGCTGAGGCGAGTGGATTGCCTGAGCTCACAGGTTTGAGACCAGCCTGAGTCAGAACAGACCCCGTGTCTAAAAATAGCTGGGGATTGTGGCAGGCACCTGTAGTCCCAGCTACTTGGGAGGCGAGGCAAGAGAATCACTTGAGCCCAAAGATTTTGAGGTTGCTGTGAGCTATGATGCCACAGTACTCTACTGAGGATGACAAAGTGAAACTCTGTCTCAAAAAAAAAATAGTTGTCAATGAAGAAAAATTTCATTATATTTCAAATCTCTAAAGTCCTAGTAGTTCACAGAAAGACCTATAGGGAGCTAATTGGAGCATTATTATCAAAAAGTTTCACAGGGAATTAAAAACAAATAAAAGCCATACCTGGCTGGTGCCTGTGGCTCAAGGAGTAGGGCACCAGCCCCATATGCCAGAGGTGGTGTGTTCAAACCCAAACCCAGCCCCGGCCAAAAACTGCAACCGAAAAAAAACAAAAGCCATATCTGGCACTGTACATATGGAGGTAATAGATAGACCCTAGACCCATACTTACACTCTGTTGTGGAATCCCTTCTGAAGTTTTGAGCTATTGAATGTAAAATGTTGTGAGAGTCTAAGACTCTGTTTCCTAACTATTATCTCTATTTAGAGATTTCTGCCTTTCATGTCTACTTTCAGGGATGACTTGCTGCTTATCGGACCAGGGAATAGGAACTATACTTACATAGCCCAGGCTGTGAACAGAGGGGTAACACTTGTGGGGCTATGGGACCGGAGGCATCCAGGCATGGCAGATTACATCCCTGTTGCTGTAGAGCATGCCATTGAACCAGACACCAAGCTGACCTTCGTTGGAGATGTCATCTGCTTCAGCACTCACCTCGTCAGCCAGCATGGTCTGCATTTCTTCCCCTTTCAACTTCACTACGGGCAGTTGTGAGGACTAGAAAGCAATTGATTTCTTTCTTTTTTTTTTTTTTTGAGACAGAGCCTCAAGCTATCGCCCTGGGCAGAGTGCTCTGGCATCACAGCTCACAGCAACCTCCAACTCCTGGGCTCAAGTGATTCTCCTGCCTCTGCCTTCCAAGTAGCTGGGACTACAGGCGCCCACCACAACGCCCGGCTATTTTTTGGTTGCAGCCGTCATTGTTGTTTGGCGGGCCCAGGCTGATTCGAACCCGCTAGCTCAGGTGTATGTGGTTGGCACCTTAGCCATTTGAGCCACAGGTGCTGAGCCAGCAACTAATTTCTTAAAGGACTTTTTCCTAAATTATCTAAAATCTGAGGGCCTCTCTCAATAAAACACTTTTGAGTGTTTTATTATTTGTCATGTTAACTGGTAATTCTTCAGCTTGATGCTCATTTTGCTCAATAGCTAGCCAGGTAGAGGACAGCCAGTAACATTTGTCAAGTGCCTATGAGATACATAGCTCTATTTATAGTATGTAGACAGACTGGGTACTGCGCCTTCTCCTCTTTTCCCAGCTTTTGAAGGAAAGTAATTGCTAAATTCAATTGAAGTGAAGCAGGTGGCACCTGTGGCTCAGCAAGTAGGGTGCCGGCCCCATAGACTGAGGGTGGCGAGTTCAAACTTGGCCCCGGAAAAATTGCAATATAAACATAGCCGGGCATTATGTTGGGCACTTGTAATCTCAACTACTTGGGAAACTGAGGCAAGAGAATCTCCTAAGCCCAAGAGCTGGACGTTGCTATGAGCTGTGATGTCACAGCACTCTACTGAGGGCAAAAAAGTGAGACTTTGTCTTAAAAAAAAAAGAGAGAGAGAGAATAGTAAAGCATGAGAAGTAAAAGGAAGGAAATGGCAATAAGGTTTTAGATCTACAAACCAAGTGTGTGTATATTATTTTGTGAGGCACATGTGAAGGCCTACTTCCTAACATATCGTTATTATAATAAGGTTTGGTCTTGTAGGGCCCACACTATATACTCTTTTTTTTTCTTTTTTTACTAACCACTATACAAATGAAGAAACACTATACTCTGATCAGCAAAGCATTTCTGATCAAAGAAGTGTTATTGAGTTAAATAAAATCATAGAAAATCAAGCCTTGGTTAGGCTGTATGGGCTTACAGGTAGCATATCCCAAATTGGTGTATACTACCAGGTACACACATCCAAATCTGGCATGGGGTGGTGCGTGGCTTTGGCTTTGCAGCCTCTCCTAGAAACTATGGAGACAAGTGTCTGGGTGGAGTGATGTCATAATGGACCTGACTTTAACATTAACTACGCATTTTAGACTTGATACAAATGGAGCTCTATTCTGCCCACCCGTCAGGTGACTTGAAAGCCACCACAACTAACATGTCATCCAAACCCGGTGATCTAAACCTGCTTTAAGGTTGACTATGAGAGTTATAGCCCTATCATTGTAAATCTCTTGTCCATGAAGTAGAGACCTTTTTCCCTCTCTGTAGTAGCCGGATTTTGTCAGGATTAGCTCTCATTCTAGAATTTGGAGGGCCATTCAAACTACTTTGTTTTTGTTGTTGTTTTTGAGACAGAGTCTCACTTTGTCACCCTTGGTAGAGTGCTGTGGCATCACAGTATCACAACAACCTCAAACTCTTGGGCTCAAGTGATTCTTACTCCTCAGCCTCCCAAGTAGCTGAGACTACAGGCACCCGTCACAATGCCCAGCTATTTTTAGAGATGAGGTCTCACTCTGGTTCAGGCTGGTCTCAAACCTGTGAACTCAGGCAATCTACTTGCCTCAGCCTTCCAGGAATGCTAGGATTACAGGCATGAGCCACAGCACTCAGCCTAGTCATACTACTTTGTATGAGGAAGCAAAAAGCCACAGGCAGGAAAAGTAATCCTGTAGGTTAGTAATCTAACCTATTTTTTGGCATTCCTCTGCTATTCTGAAACTTAAACTAAATTGGGTATGGTGGCTCACACCTGTAATCCTAATATGCTGAGTGGCCAGTGTAGGTGAATCCTCTGAGATCAGGAGTTTGAGACCAGCCTGAGCAAGAATGAGACCTCATCTTTATTAAAATTAGAAAACTTAGGCTCAGCATCTGTGGCTCAAGTGGTTAAAGCGCCAGCCACATACACCTAAGGTGTTGGGTTCGAATCCAGCCTGGGCCCACCAGACAACAATGACAGCTGCAACCAAAAAATACCCGGGCATTGTGGCAGGTGCCTGTGGTCCCAGGTACTTGGGAGGTGGAGGCAAGAGACTCGCTTGAGCCCAGGAGTGGGAGGTTGCTGTGAGCTGTAATGCCATGGCACTCTACCCAGGGGGACAGCTTGAGGCTCTGTCTCAAAAAAAAAAAAAAAATTAGAAAAATTAGCTGGATATTAGGGTGAGTGCTTGTGGTCCTACCTACTTGGGAGAATGAAACAAGAGAATTGCTTCAGCCCAAGAGTTTGAGGTTGCTGTGAGCTATGACAGATACCATGGTACTTTACCCAGGGCAACAGTGAGACTCTGTCTCAAAAAAAAAAGACCCTCCTGAATGACTGGTTTTCCCAGGAGACATAAGACTATTGAATGCCGGGAGGTGCCTGTGGCTCAGTGAGTAGGGCACCAGCCCCATATACCGAGGGTGTCAGGTTCAAACCCGGCCCCTGGCAAACTGCAAACAAAAAATAGCCGGGTGTTGTGGAGGGTGCCTCTGGAGGCTGTGGCAAGAGAATTATCTCCAAGAGCTGGAGGTTGCTGTGAGCTGTGATGCCACAGGATTCTACCAAGAGTGACAAAGTGAGACTCTGTCTCTTAAAAAAAAAAAAAAAAGATAGTTTGGGGTGGCACCTGTGGCTCAGTAAGCTGGGCGCCAGCCCCATGTGCCGAGGGTAGAGAGTTCAAACCTGGCCCCAGCCAAACTACAACCAAAAAATGGCAGGGCGTTGTGGCGGGTGCCTGTAGTCCCAGCTACTGGGGAGGCTGAGGCAAGAGAATCACTTAAGCCCAGGAATTGGAGGTTGCTGTGTGATGCCACAGCACTCTACCAGGGGCAACAAAGTAAGACTCTGTCTCTCCAAAGAAAAAAAAAAGATAAGTTGGTAAGGATTAGGCAATGGGGTCTGCCGATTGGCTGGGTTCAGGGCAAACTTATAGGAGTATAGAAATCATCCTCTCATGTTGAGTCAGTTCCTGGGTGGGGTCACAATACCAATTGAGCCAGTTTTTTGGTATTTGCTGCTCTGTGTGGGTCAACCAATCTCCACCCAAATGCAAAGCCTGGAATATATCTGAAAAACTGCCCTTAGGATTTGAAAAGGTGATGTTATCTATGGAGAAAGTTAAGAATCCTTATGACCATCAGTTATGTGACTCCTAAGGAGCAAATATAGGAGAGCAAATTAGAGGATAGTGATTGGTTACTATCATTATTTTTAGCTATGTCTATGCCTTTACAAAGTTTAGGCCTGTACCACAGTTCTTGCCTTGCACTCCTTTATTAATTTCGTTAAGGATGGGTTCACTACTAAGTAGCTCTTCTTATAATTCTGAAGATCAAGAGATCTTATTTTATTTATTTATTTACTTATTTATTTATTTATTAGAGACAGAGTCTCACTTTCTTGCCCTCAGTAGAGTAGTGTGGCATCACAGCTCACAGCAACCTCCAACTCCTGGGGTCAGGCAATTCTCTTGTCTCAGCCTCCTGAGTAGCTGGGACTACAGGCACCCACCACAGCGCCCATCTATTGTTTTGTTGCAATTTGGCTGGGGCCAGGTTCAAACCTGACACCCTTGGTATATGGGGCTGGTGCTCTACTCACTGAGGCGCCACCCAAGTGATCTTGTTTTATTTTGCTGGCATGATATGTAGAGGGGAATCTGACAGTCATAAAACTGGGTGTCCCTGGAAAGACATATCTGCATGAACAACCTAATGTGGGGCCTAAATAAGTTTAGGGCAATTTATATCAAAGTTTATAATCAAGTGCGGTCTCTTGGCTCAGCACCTGTGGCTCAAGTGGTTAAGGTGCGAGCCACATACACCCAAGCTGGTGGCTTCGAATCCAGCCCAGGCCCGCCAAACAATGACGGCTGCAACCAAAAAATAGCCAGGCGTTGTGGCGGGCGCCTGTGGTCCCAGCTACTTGGGAGGCAGAGGCAGGAGAATCGCCTGAGCCCAGGAGTTGGAGGGAGGTTGCTGTGAGCTGTGAGATGCCAGGGCACTCTACCAAGGGTGACAGCTTGAGGCTCTGTCTCAAAAAAAAAAAAGAAAAAAAAGTGCTGTCTCTTGTCTCTTCGTAGGTGAACCTGGAATGTGGATGATTTCTGCTAACCATGTTCTACAGACAGATACTATCACTGGGGTAGGAGTGGCCAGGAGTCCAGGAACTGCAACAATTTTTCATGACATCCCAGGAGTAGTAAAAACATACCGAGAGGTAAACATACGTGTACCAGAGTTTGAGGTTGCTGTGAGCTATGATGACACCACTGCACTCTACCCAGGGCAACATAGTAAGAGTATGTCTAAAAAAAAAAAAAAAAACAGTAGGGTGGCACCTGTGACTCAGTGGGTAGGGCGCCAGCAGGGTGGCACCAAGGGTGGCAGGTTCCAGCATGGCCCGGTTCAAAATGCAACCAAAAAATAGCCGGGCGTTGTGAGCACCTGTAGTCCCAGCTACTTGGGAGGCTGAGGCAAGAGAATTGCCTAAGCCCAGGAGTTGGAGGTTGCTGTGAGCTGTGTGATGCCATAGCACTCTACCAACAGCAATAAAGTGAGACTCTTGTCTCTACAAAAAAAAAAAATTTAAAAAAAAAAGTACTAAGCTCTGGGAGTACTCCAACATTAACAGCTCTGAGAGAAGAACCAATAAGAAAGACTTATAAGGGCTCGGCGCCTATAGCTCAACTGGCTAAGGCGCCAGCCACGTACACCTAAGGTGGCGGGTTCGAATCCCCAGCCCGGACCCGCCAAACAACAATGACGGCTGCAACCAAAAAATAGCCGGGTGTTGTGGCGGGCCCCTGTGGTCCCAGCTACTTGGGAGGCAGAGGCAAGAGACTCGCTTGAGCCCAGGAGTTGGAGGTTGCTGTGAGCTGTGATGCCACGGCACTCTACCCAGGGGGACAGCTTGAGGCTCTGTCTCAAAAAAA
>CAUYTI010162205.1:0-21253 GCA_963575145.1 Galago senegalensis | reverse complement strand
CAAGGAATAATTTCTATACTTTTAAATATGCTAAGGTTAGACTTGTGACCTAAGATGTGATCCATTTTGGAGGATGTTCCATGGGTTGATGAGAAGAATGTGTATTCAGTTTTGTTAGGATGAAATGTTCTGTAGATGTTTGTTAAATTCAATTGTTGTATGGTGAAGTTTAAGTCCAAAATTTCTTTCTTTAGTTTCTTATTGGAGGATATATCTACACTGCCAAAGGGGTGTTAAAATCTCCAACTATTATGGTGCTGGAAGATATTAAATTGCTCATGTCTGTTAGGGTCTCCTTTATAAATTGAGAAGCATTCTTGTTGGGCAAATAAATGTTAATAATTGACATCTCATCATGTTGAGTGTTTCCCTTAACAAATATGAAGTGACCATCCTTGTCTTTCCTAACTTTTGTTGGTTTAAAGCCTATTGTACCTTCAAATAAAATTACCACCCCTGCTTTTTTCAGTTTCTGTTTGCCTGGGTTATAGATGCCCATCCCTTTACTCTGAGTCTATATTTATCCTTTAAGGTAAGATGAGTTTGTTGTTGGCAGCAGATATATGGCCTGAATTTTTGTATCTAGTCAGCCAGCCTGTGCCTCTTAAGAAGACAGTATAAGCTGTTCACATTAATTGAGAGTATTGATAAGCCTGGTAATATTTTGGTTGTCAAGTTTTTCGAAAATCCAGTGGACATTTTAAATATTTTCACCACTGTGGAAATTGGATGTTGGTCAAGAACTTCAGAGTGAGTTTACTTTGGTGGTAGAGCATTGTGCTGGTTATTATGGAGGATGGGTCTGAGGATATTCTGAAAAGCTAGTTTGGTTATGGTAAATTTATTTAATGTGTGTATGTCATTAAAGTATTTAACTTCTCTGTCATAAATGAAGCTCAATTTAGCTGGATACAGGATCCTGGGCTGAAAGTTGTTTTGTTTAGGAGATTGAAGGTCGATGGCCATCTTCTTCTGGCTTGAAAAATTTCAGCTGTGAGATCTGCAGTCATTCTAATATTCTTCCCCTTGTAGGTTATGATTTTCTTATGCCTGGCTGCTTGCAGGATTTTCTCCTTCATATTAACTTTGGCAAAATTAATTACAATGTGTCTAGAAGTTGATTTGGGTTGAGTTGTGCTGGAGTTCTGAAACTGTCTGCTATCGGAATTTCAGTATCTCTTGCCATGCTTGGGAAGTTCACCTCAATTATCTCTTGGAGTATCTCTGCCTTTCTGACCTTCCCTCTCCTTTAGGGATTCCTATGAGACAAATGTTTACTCTTGTGGAGTGGTCCCATAATTCTCTCAGGGAATGATCTGTTTTTGCCTCCACTTCTCTTCTTCTTTGAGCATTTCAAAGCTTTGAAAGTTCAAAAGCTTTGTCTTCAATGTCAAAGATTCTTTCTTCTGCCTGTTCCATTCTGTTACTGAAGGATTCTACTCTATTTCTCAGATCTTTGAGGGCTGCAAGTTCTTGCTTCAATGTATCAAAATCTTTGGTGATTTTTGTCTTTGAATTCATTTAATTCTTTTTTGTTTGTTTTGTGGGGGTTTTTTGTTTGTTTGTTTGTTTTTGCTTTTGTTTTTTGGCTGGGGCTGGGTTTGAACCCGCCACCTCTGGCATATGGGACCAGTGCCCTACCCTTCTGAGCCACAGACACTGCCCCAATTCATTGAATTCTTGAGAGAACTTCTGAATTGCTCCTTGAATTTCTAATTCCATCTTTACCTGCATTCTGTTAATCTTATTTGCAAACCAAATTCTGAATTCAATTTCTGACATCTCAGCCATTTGTTTATGAATGGGATCTTCTGTTGTGTCTCCTTTGTCATTCCTTGGGGGAGTTGATCCACTCTGATTATTCATGTTGCCAGAGTTTTTCCACTGATTCCACCCCATGATTATTTTTCGCAGTTTGGCTAGAGAAGCTGACAAGGTGAAATTGAATTGAGGGCTGCTGGAGTTGTAATTAACCAGCCCTTCACCAAAGAACTAGGACTTGTGATTGCAGTTTTTCTCTTAAAGCTTTGCAAAAGTCCCATTCAAAACTATAACCTGAAACTCTAGGGACCTGCTTGGTGTGGTGGGGCTAGTTGGCGCTGACCAGTAATCAGCTTGTCTCTGTCCAATCCTAGTGAATCAGTGGCTTTGGGCTGAAATCTCAGCTGTGGAGATATATAAGGAACTAAGACACCCTGCCCCGCCCTACAGGCAACAACTGGAAAGGGAAAATCCCATACACCTTAGTGGGTCCCCAGGTGATCGGCCCAGGTCAAGAGCTCCAAATCAATTGTCCTGGTCAACACAAACACCCATCACGTGGGAGAGTTCAAAAGGTCTTCAGCATCTAGGCAGCAGGGGTCCACTCGCAGCTCAATTTGACCCCAGTGGGAGGGACCGTGGAGCCACCACCACTGTCAGGGGCAGCACTGCCACTGTCAGGGGTTATGCCTCGGGTCTGGGGTACTGCTGTGTGCAAGTGGCAGGAGCCGGTGTGGAGCTGAAGAGTGTTGCCACCTGCTGCAAGGGTCTCAGGGGCCAGGCAGGAACACAGGGTGGAGCCAGGCAGGAAGCCAGAGGGTGAAGTCTTTGGCCTTGGGGGACCTCAGGGGTCACAGGAGCTGAGCCTGAGTTGCCAGTCACAGGCAGTGAGTCATAGGAGCCAGGCGGGAGCCAGAGGGTGGTGTCATCAGCCAGGCCACACGGGTAACAGGAGCCTGGTAGTAGTCTGCCAGCAGTGGGACACAGGTTGCAAGAACTGGGCAGGAGTCACCACCATGGCCACTGGTCTCAGGAGCCCACTGGGGAGCCTAGCTGCTTACTGCAGGCTGCTGAGCTGTGGGTCTGGTGAGCCGTGGTCCAGGTGGTCAGTAGTGTAGTCCCAAGCTATACTCTTTCCAACACGGGCAAGTCTCTCTCCCCTTGTGACTCCCTGCCTCTATTAAAGTTATAGTTTTAGCGCAACTGCCCCACAGCTCATGAGGTCCCCCGGCCTAGCAAAAATCTGCCAAACATTCCATATTTTGCAGGGGTAGTCTTCCAGACCACCAGGAAAGGGGATGGGTTGGGAGTTCAGGAAGGTAGGGAGAATATTAGATCAACTTTTGGCCCAGGCAAGAGACTGACTGGGCTTGCAGTGGTATCTTTCCATGGAGGGAGTCCCGGCCCTTAGTCTTCTCTCCCCTTTGGTGAAACAAAAGGTCCTCTGTTCCCTACTCACCTCAAGCTGCACTCTTGGGTAGGAGGAGGGGAAGGATTCCCATCCTCTTTGGGATGGGTTTTGTACCTGAAATTTGTTTCCTTGGAGTCCCAGCTTATCACAGCAAGGGTGATGTGAACCTATCAATCCTCTCCCTCAGCTCAGCTCATGATCTTCTGCTTTATTGGGTTATTTCTGGCCATTATTTCTCCTGCTGGATGGGAGCCTCTGCTGAAAGCTGGCTTCAGTTGGCCATCTTGCCTCCTCCCCTGATAGAACGATTTCATAATGTCATTTTAAGATTTTCATTGTGAGAATACATAAATGCAATTAATTTTGTATATTGACCTTGCATCCTAAAACCTCTTTCAATTCATTAACTCTATTAAGTTTACAGTTGATTCCTTAGATTTTTATTATATAAGGATATAAGAATAAAGATCTTATTATAAGATTATGTTATCTGCAAATACAGATAGTTTTTCTTCTTTCTTTATAATCTGAATGTCTTTTATTTTCTTGCCTAATTGTCGAGAAATGTTGAGCAGACATTCCTGTCTTATTCCCAGTCATAGGGGGAAAGCATTCAGTCTTTTACCATCAGGTATGATTTAACTGTGGGTTTTTCACAGATACCTTTTATAAGATTTAGGAAGTCTGTAGTCATTTTTTCTGTCTAAAATATTCCTTTAAAATTTGTTACAGATTTGCTATTGGAGAACTCACTCAGTCTTTGTTTGAAAAAAAATTTCCTTTCCATTCTTAAAAGATATGTTTGCCAAATATAAACTTCTAGGTTGGCAGCTATTTTCTTTCAGCACCTTAAAGATAATCATTTCACTGTCTTTTATCTCCCACTATTCCTGACAGTGCAACTACTGCTTCTTTGAAGAAAATCTCCTTTTTTTAAATTCTGCTATTAAAAACATTCCTTCTCTTTAATTTTCTGCAATGTCGCAATATGTCTAGCAGTATATTTATCTTTTATTTATCTTACCCAGGATTTTGAGACTTCTTGGAACTGTGCATTAATGTCTTTCATCGGCCCTGAAGAATTCTCAGAAATTTTTCTCAAACCATACTAATCCAAAGTTAGCCCAATTAACAGATGTTTAATGTTTATATCACAGGGAATTGAATGTACAAAACTGAGTCATGCATCTCATAGTGCCATGTACTTAGATCTACCTTTTAAATTTTAAACTCTTTAATAAGTCTATCAAGGAGATATCTACTTCAAAAAATCATGAAACTATAGGGAAGAATGAGAACTACAAAAAAGTGAGAAACATTTTATAGGATGTCTTTAAGATAGCAAATTATTAATAAAAATTAGTTTTTCTTGCCACTTCTAAATAAATGTTGAACAAATGGATTGCTTTTCTTTCAATGACTTTTGGTTGAAGAGAGAGCTCTGAATTATTAGTCTGTCTGTTCTTGATTTATCCTTCTCCTAGCTTAGTTGCTGTACAAAAGAGACTTACAAGGCAATTTATAAGACAGTTTGTCAATATTTTCCTGTTAACCACTCTGGATAAGGGAACAAATAAAATAATAAACATGATAAACAAGTAACAGAATAAACAAGTAACAAAAACCTGGAATTTTCATAATCTCCTGTATCATTGGTCCTGCATTACTATTTCTTATTACTTTCTGAAATAATATCCAAGTCCCATTAGAAATAAGTTCTCCACTTTTATTCCTGCCCATTAAACTCCATGCAACTATTGATTATCTCTTTCACCTTACTTGGGTGAGGGCTGTTAGCTACTTACAACTCTTCTCCCCAAGTATCAAAATACAGAATGAACAATGTCTCTGCCAATAGTACAATATATATCTCTTTATCTCCATTTGATGACCACATGGTATGTTTGTCAGCACTTTATCACTTAAAAGTAAGAAAAACCCAATTCAAGTTGGCTTGAGCCAAAGGTAGGATGGGATGGGAGGGATGAAGAAAGATATTTTGGCTTATATAACTGAAAACATTTAAGAGTAAAGCTCTCTTCAGACATGGTCTAGACAACTAGTATTGACAACTAGTATTTCTTTCCATCTCTCCTTTCTAATTCTATCTGTTGTCTTTATTCAAGATTCCAAAGCATCTCAAAGCATTCATCAGACTCACAGCCAATGGTCCCAGGGAAAACATCCATTTTCTTTCGTAGAAGTCCCCAGAAAATGTCCAGAATTGAATTCCATTGCCCTGGTTTATATCATGTGCCCATCTATTATCCAAACACTGTGAGAAGGAGATGAAGATGCTTCCTGGCCAGACCTCAGTCTAGACAGGAAACCCTTTACTGGAACCTAATGGACTAATAGGGATAAGAGGTTGTTCCTCAAAAGGACAAGAAAGTTGCTACCATTGAGAATAACTAACTATACCAGTTTGCCTAGAACTAAGGGATTTCCTAGGAACTAAAACTCTCAGTAATATAACCAAAACAGTCCTGAGTAAACCAGGATGGCTGGTCACCCTACTGCTGTTATCAAATAATTCAAAAAGATAACACTAAGTCATAATGTCCTATGACCTACATGCATATCAGAATCAGTACAAGATTCTCCCTTGAGATTTATGGCTCTCCTCACTTTCCAGTGTCAAGTTAGCCCTTCCTACTCTGTCCTCTATAGTTGAGCACAAGCTGTCAGTCATCATTGTATGACAGCTGGGTGTATCTCACAGAGAATACATAAATCACAGTCTCAGCCCCATGCTGCTCACTTATCTGAGTCCAAATAAGCCAGATCCACTCCAACCAGAGCTTCTAGCTCCCTTTCTGTCAGTAAACTCCATCTTGAGGGACACTCACCAGTTTCTTAATCACACTACTTCTTCTCCCAGCCCCAAACTATGCATCCTTTCTCTTTTCTCTTCTTTTTGCTTCATTTCAATCAGTGCATTCTTTTTTCCTTTTTTCTCATTGGTCCCAAAGAAATGGGCCACTCTCTCTCTGAGCCTCATGTCTGTTCCTCAGCCTCATAGTAAAACTCCTCTCCCCAAAGCCATCAGCACTCCTACTAACCAGTCTTTTTCTCAATTTGCTCACACCTGATTTAGCCAATAATCTCCAAACAGAGAGCATACACAGCCCAGGATAGACAAAATAATCAAACAAGGTACAGAAAGATAATTTCCAAACCCCTATTTATAATCATTTTTATTATCCTCATTTAATTTTCATGTAAGCATACTTAATACAGAAATATATTAGCACATGTATGGTCATGCATCACTTCATGACAGGGATGCATTCCGAGAAATGCATCATCAGGCTATTTTGTCATGCAAACCATCATAAGGTGCTCACACAAACGTAGATGAGATAGCCTACTACATACCTGTGGCATAACCTATTACTCCCAGGCTACAAACCTGGACAGCTTATTATCATACTGAATACTATAGGAAATTGTTATATATATATATATATATTATATATACTTATTATTATACTGAATACTATATATATACACACTATACTATAGTATAGTATATACTATATATACTATATATACTTATTATTATACTGAATACTATAGGAAATTGTTATGTATACACACACACACACACACACACACACACATATATATAAAAGTACAGCAAAAATGTGGCATAAAAGAAAATTGGTACACATACATAGGGCACTTAACATGAATAGAGCTTAGAGGATTAGAAGTTGTTCTGGGAAAGTCAGTGAGTAAGTGGTGAGTGAATTCAGTACCTCTCCTCAGGACCACCTTCAGCGCAAGAGTCACATTTCTTACCCCACCATCCGGGTATCATTCCTCTGAACCTTAGTAATGAGCATCTGACTGGCTCCCAGCTCTCCAGTTCAAGACTTCTGCATTTGGTTCTTAGACTATTATGGTCTTTGATGATGGTTTCTCCATCTGAAAAAGAGATAAACAATGGGGGCAATGTAGACCATAAATACACACACATGTGTGCACACATACGTGTGTCTGTGTGTGTGTGTGTATCCTGGCTGTCAAACATGGTCCTTTATTCTGACATTGAGGTTATCTATTATTTTCATATTAAAATATTCTTTCCCTTATACCTGATATGATTCTGATAATTATTGTCCTCACTTGACAAGATAATAATTTGGCAGGCCTCTTTGGGTCCTGGAATCCTTTAAATAAAATTTACTCATTCATAAAACCCAAAAGTCTGGGGAGAACCAAACCAATAACAGAAAATGTTCATTTGTTTTTAAGGTTGAGAGAGAAGAAGTTGATTCCTAGGGTAAAATAGAAATAGTCCAGAAGATGTTACAAACTAAGACTCACCAATTAATTACCATTCTTTAGTATGTTTATTTCCTAATAGCAGATTTTGGAGATGCTAAGAAGATAAGGAGCCCAGGACAATGAGCACCAATAAGGGAAGACTGAGGACCATCAGTAACATTATCACACCCTGTCAAGGGCTGATTCTGTCCTAGAACTTTTGCCCTAAAAAGGCTTCCTATATCTCAGAGTAGACGTTAGTATAGATATGCCCTGGTAACAGGAAAAACATGGTATCATGGATAGTGTCCATATTCCTAATGCATCTTGCTTTAACACCAGTGGAAACAAGGTTTGAGTTTCCCAAATGAATCCCTGCTGGGCAAACAAATACACATCTACTTCTTGTCTAGCCTGAGAAGATAGATATTTAGGTGGGTTTTTCTTTAATTGAAAATCCATATGCTATTAGTCATTCCAACTGAGGCTCAAAAACATAGCCAGAACTAAAAAGTCAGTGAATGAATTCTGGGCAATGTTTTAGTTAGTCATGCTTTCTGGCTTTAGAATTGAATCTTGAGACTGCAAATGAGATACAGTGCTTGAGCTATTTCTTCCTCTTGTCCAGTCAGGGGATTATTATCTTGTTACTCCCACAAGCCAAACCAAGTGGAAATGAGTCACTACTTAGCTGAATCCTGCCATGAAACGCCCACATTAGGCTGAAACTCGGTTTTCAATGGTCATTTTCCTGAGTCATATTTGACCCAGCATGAGCTCATAATAAGAACATACCGAGTTTGTCCTTCAGAATCTGGAATGGGCATTTTACCTGGGAAGAGCAGGTGGGGCTCTCCCACTTCTAGGAACTTGTATTCTCCTCTTCTGAACCCACGCTTATTGCTGACAACCTCTGAGCATAGTAATATTAATCCTATTATTTTTCAATATGTTTCTATGCTGTAGATAAGAAATATTGTTTACTTCTTTGGAAATCAGAGGCTCAGATTGGTGAAATGATGTAAGTAAAAGCCCACAATACTGTTAGAGTTTGGTCATGAATGTGTTCACGTGTGATCATATATACTGAGATTGCTTTACTCTCCATTCTCAGATTTGGGGGAAAAAAATCCTGCAAGTTTCTAAACATCCTTGACCACTGACAATCAAGACAGAGGTTAGATTTAAGGAGTATCCTCTTGGCCACAGGGCTAAGGTATACATCTGGAGGGTCATTTGGGACTCTAACAGTCAGAGGGGCAGAGCTACAAGGAGCCAACCTCCCAGGCACTGTGAGGTCTTTTGAGTCCAAATTCTTGGTTCCCAGTTCAAACCCCATAAGTGTCCCATTACTAGGAGTCCCAACGTGTGCACTCACTTCAGTCCTCTTTAAAACACAGACCTTCACCAAGATATGATCCCTGTTCCTTGGCTGTTCATGTATCTGTAATTCTCCCCCACCCCAACTCACCCCCTGGGTTCCACTGTCCCTGAAGACGTAAATGAGATTGGTTTAAACCCTCATTTCACACCCTGGGAAAGCCTGTTACCCTTCCCCAGATTTCTCCGAATACCCAGGAATTTTATATTTTCACAGCTACCACTGAATCCAGTTCCCTGCCCCTACTGAAGTCTGATAGAATGACATAAGAGTTTGAGCATTTTTTCATATGTTTATTTTCCTTTTGTATATCTTTTTGGTGAGGTATCTGTTCATCTCTTTTGCTCATTTTTTCTTCTTTGTAAATAAAAACTATATATTTAAGGCATGCAATATGATGCTTTGACACATGCATACATAATAAAATGATTACTGTAGGCTGGGCATAGGGGCTCATGCCTATAATCCTAGCACTTTGAGAGGCAGAGGTAGGAGGATGGCTTGAGTACTTTGAAACCAGCCTGAGCAAGGGCAAGACCCCATCTCTATAAAAATAAAAAAGCTAGCCAGGTGTAGTGGCACATGCCTGTAGTCCTTGGGAGCCTAAGGCAAGAGGACTGCTCAAGCCCAAGAGTTTGAGGTTGCTATGAGCTATGATGCCACAGCACTCTACCCCAGGGCAACACAGAAAGACTCTGTCTCAAAAAAAAAAAAATTATTACTACAATCAAACAAATTAACATATCCATCTCCATATACAGTTACTTTTTTATGGTAAGAGCACCCTATTCATAGATTTCTACAATTTTTTATCCATTCTTCCATCAGTGGACACTTAGGTTGGTTCCATGCTCAGCTATTGTGAATAATGTTACAATGAACATGACAGCACAGATATCTCTTCAAGGTACTAATTTAATTTCCTTTGGATATGTACCCAGAAGAGGAATTGCTGGACTATATGGTAGTTCTACTTTTATTTATTTAAGGAAACTCCATACTGTTTTACATAATTGCTGCACCAATTTGCATTCCCACCAACAATGTACAAAGATTTCCTTTTCTCCACATCCTCATCAACACTGGTTATATTTTATTTATCCTAGCCTTCTTAATTGATAGGAGGTGACAACTCATGGTAGCTTTAACCTGAATTCGCCTGATAATTAGTGATGTTAGGTTTTTTTTTTTTTCATATCCCTCTTGGCCATTTGGAAAATTGGCTACACAGGTCTCTTGTTCATTTATTAATCAAGTTGTTTATTTGCTATTGAGTTATGTGAGCTCCTTATATATTTTTTATATTAACCCTGTATTGGATATATGCCCTGCAAATATTTTCTCCCAATCTATAGGTTGCCTTTTCATTCTGTTGATTATTTTCTTTGCTGTGCAGTTGTTTTTAGTTTGTATAGTCCCTTGTTGATTTTACTATTATTGCCTGAGCTTTTGATGTAAATACCGAAAATCATTGTCAGCACTAATATGAAGACGCTTTATGTTTTCTTCTAGAAATTTTGTGGTTTGAGGCCTTATGTTTAAGACTTTAATCTATTTTGAGTTGATTTCTGTGTATGGAATAAGATGAGAATCCAATTTTACTATTTTGCATGTGGATGTCTAGTTTTCCCAACACCATTTACTAGTCTTTCCTCTTTGTCAAAAATTAGTTGGTTTTATATGCTCAGGGTTATTTCTGGGCTCTATGTTCTGTTCCACTGGTCTATGTGTCTATTCTTATGCCAGTATGATACTGTTTTGATTATTATAGTTTTGTACTATAATTTGAAATCAGGAAGTATGATCCCTCCAGCTTTGTTCTTCATCAAGTTTGCTTTGGCTACTCAGGGTCTTTTGTAGTTCTATATAAAGTTTAGAATCACTCTTTCTATTTCTGTGAAAAATGCCACTGACATTTAGATAGGGATTATGTTGAACCTGTATATCAGTTTGGGTGGTCTGAACATTTAAACAATATTAATTCTTCCAATCCATGAACACTAGGTATCTTTCCATTTACTTCTGTCTCCTTCAGTCTCTTTCATTGATGTTTTATAGTTGTCAGTATACAGATCATTCACCTCCTTAAATTTATTCCTAATATTTTATTCTTTTTGATGCTATTATAAATAGTATCATTTATTGATTTCCTTTCTGGGTAGACCATAACTGGTGTAAAAAAAATAAGTATTTTTTTTTATTATTTGGGATTTATTGAAAGTACAAATAATTAGGTTAAACTGATTACATTTGATAGATAAAGTCCCTCTTATACTTGTGTCCCACCCTCAAGAAGTGTGCCATATACTATAACCTCCCTCCCCACAAGTGATTTCTATGTTTATTTTGTATCTTGCAAGATTTCTGAATTTCTTTATTAGTTCTAACAGTTGGGGTATTTTTTGTGGAGTCTTTAGGGTTTTCTACATATAGGATCACCTCATAGTGATCTTATAGCTTAGTGTATTTTAGATAAGAATCTTTTATCAAATGTCTTTTGTAATATTTTGTCTAAGTCTATGGTCGGTCTTCCCAATACACATATTTTGAGTTAATATTTATTTTTATTCTCAGTCTTTAAAAACAGAATTACATCATTTTCTGGATTTAATTGCTACAATTGATACAATGTCTGAAACTAATTCCTTTATTTCAGGTTTTTGTGAATATTTGTCTCTTTGACTTTGGTATTTTTCAATACTTCAACATATCCAGGTACGCATTTATTTTTATTTACCTTTCTTGGAATTTACTTGTGCAAGCTTAATATGGCATGTATGCCTTTCAGCAGTTCTAGAAAATCCTTAGCCAATGATTTATTAAATATTATTTTTCTCTTATTCTATTTGTTCTCTTCTTCTGGTATTTCTATTAGATGTATACTGGAACCTCTCATTCTTTCCTCCAGTCCTCTTACTACTGTTTCATACTTCCCATTTCTTTAAGTCTCTGTCTACATTTTGCATAATTTCTCATTTCTGTGTTTTAGCTTATAAATGCTACCTTCAGCAGTATTTATTCTGCTAATACCTGTTGGTAGTTTTCTATTGCTGCCATAACAAATTTCCAGAAACTTAGCAACTTCAAACAATACCAATTTATTATCTCACAGTTTCTATAGATCAGCTGTGTGGCATGATATGATTGGATACTCTGCATAAAATCTCACCAGGCTTCAATTTAGCTACTTGCAATGCCTGTGGTTTTCATATAAGGCTTGGGATCCTCTTCCAAGCTCATCATTTGTTGGAAGAATTCATTTCTTAGTGGTCATCGGACTGAGATTCCTGTTTTCTTAACATATGACCCCTTGCATCTTCAAGTTAGCAATAATGCATGAAATCCTTTTTATTCTTCAAATTTCTCTGACCTTTCTGATGCATCTCTCTTGCCTTCTGTTTCTTTGGGGGGGTTCATAGGATTGTATTGGGCCTTTTTGAATAATCTGTTTAGCATCTGGCTAGCAGCTTTAACCAGCTGACCTTAACCATCTGCAAAATCCCTTTTGGCATGTAATGTGTTACGGCCATGGGAGTAACACAAAAGCCAGAGATCATGAGTGGGATAAGAGGGGCAAAATTATGCCTACTACACTGTCCAGTGAGTTTTTGTTTCACTATCTGTTTTTTTCTCTTATGGTAACTATTACTCACTTACAGTTTTAGTTCTTTCCTTTATGTCTTTAACTAATATTATCTGATGGGGCTTCATTATAACCATTTGTTAAGTCTTGTGATGTTATTTATAACCAAGTGATGTGCTGGAGTCAGCTGGCAAGATATAATTCTGCCCATTTCTTGCCAGCTTTGCATTCAGTGGCTTTACATTCATATTGGTAGCTTGAAATCAGCCATGGCATAGTGACACCATGAAAATTGACAATTTTGACTACATTTGGAGTGGTTTTTTTTTCTTCTGAGAGTTAGAACCAATATACCACCATTTTTGTAACATATGTTGAATTTAGGGTTTTGAGCTCAAGTTTGACGAGACTTTAAATGTAGGAATCCCATGCAACACGCATTGAGGGTTTGGCAGTTGCCTCTGAGAGTCATTCCAGATGCATTATCAGCCTGAAATTACCTATTATTTTCTTCTCTATTGTTTTTAACTCTAATTCTGTGATAGATTATGGAATTGCCTTTTAAAGCTACTTTCTTAGCGTGAGAATTCCAGGACCATGATGTACATGGTGTAAATTTAAACTCCATTTACACAAGAGATAGAAGCTTGTAGTAATGTAGCCTCAAAAGATGTTTTTCTTTTTTTCCACACATGGACCATCTCAGGCAAAGCCTAACAAGTTTCCTTACTTTCTCCCTGGGAAAGTGTACTCATTTTTCTAGTCTGTTTCTTCATTGTATAAATCATTAAATAGATTACTAAATAAATCTTGTCCAGTGGTTCTCAAATGATGTTCCCTAGAGCCCTGTGAGATTCTAATAAATGACACAGAGTGAGAATAAGAACGAAGTTTCCTCCCTCCATGCTATAATCCACAGCAACACCCTGTGGGTGAAAGCTAGAGTAGGCTAGAGTCCCTGAAGACTTGCATGGGTTATAGCCCTGAGCCTCAGCTCTTCCATTGCTATGCATGCCT
This sequence comes from Galago senegalensis, assembly GCA_963575145.1. NCBI lineage: Eukaryota > Metazoa > Chordata > Mammalia > Primates > Galagidae > Galago > Galago senegalensis. The sequence continues at coordinate 7,828 of CAUYTI010162205.1, read as the reverse complement.
AAGGTGGCAAGAGAGCTTGGAATGTCCCCCAGAATTGATGAGAAACCAGCCTGGGAAATGTCTAGATAAAGATCAGCAGCTTAGAGACGGGATATAAATAAAGCTAGAAAGCAACATAACTACCCTTCAGCTGTAGCTATCTAACCTGTGGGCTGTAATTTTCCCTCATTAAATCCTACCCAAAGTATCCTTTGATCTGTAGTTTAGTGCTCCTCTGCCCTTCAGCCCAATAGCTTTCTTCCTTGGACAAAAGACTGCCTGTTTAATCGAAGCATGAAACTATTACTATCTCACTTTTTGCTTTGTGTATGTACATCCCCAAATCTCTAATAAAAGCCCTTGAATATTCTGCCCAAGGCAACACCTGTTAGCCTTCCTAGGGGCTGATATGGTGTCATCTCTCACAGCCAAAAAACTGTGTGTGTGTGTGTGTGTGTGTATAAATTTTGCAGTACCTTCTCTTCCTTTTCCTGCCAGACCCCTGGTAAAGTCTCTGCATAGATGAACTCCCAGGTGGTTCTGGGGTCACAACAGCATTCTCTTCCTCCTGCCCTCCCCCTGCCATACAAGAATACACATGCAAACACACACACACACTTTTTAGGTACACAACATATTGGTCTTCCTAAAAATACTATCATCATAAAAAAGGTTCCTCTTTTTTAAAATTATGAAATGTCTAAGATATTCCAAATGCTTAAGAAGCAACTGAGGCACAGAGGTGTTATCCAACATTGAGTTAGTGAAAAAAGGTTGAGGCTAGAGTCCAGATTAAAAATAGAAAGGAATGCTATTTGGACAAAGAAAATTAAGCTTTTTGTAACTAGAGACATTTTGTGTGAGAATCCTGCAGTTTAATTTCTGACCAATGTGGAAAACACAAAGTGAGAGTGGCCATTCATTATCAAAGCTTTTAGTTATATTACTATTCATCTGCCCTACTAATATTTGCTAGTATTCTCAGGGTACAGAGCTCCACACGTAATGCTCATAATTTTGTATGTATTCCCCACCCCCATTTAATCTGTAAAACAATCCAGGAGCTCTCCTCCTTAGTGCCACTTGTGGAAGTGACAGCCATCTCCTATTTGGCATCCTGGCCACCCTCGGACCCCTTGAAGCCCAAGATAGTCAAAAAGAGGACCACGAAGTTTGTATGGCACCATTCAGACTGATATATCAAAATTAAGCATAACTGGCAAAAACCAGAGGCATTGACAATAAGGTTCAGAGCAGATTCAAGGGCAAGATCTTGATGCTTACATTGGTTATGGGATCAATAAGAAAACAAAGTACATGCTTCCCAGTAGTTTCCAGAAGTTCCTCATCCTCCTTATCCACAACATAAAGGAGCTAGAAGTGCTGTTGATGTGCAACAAATTGTATTGTACAGAGATTTCTCACATTTCCTCCAAGAACTCAAAGCCACAGTGGACAGAGCAGCCCAGTTCGCCATCAGAGTCACCACTCCCAATGCCAGGCTGCATATCAAAGAAATGAACAGACAGCTTATGTGCACATTTTATTTGTGTTTAAATAAAACCATAAAAACTGCAAAACAAAATCCGGGGAAATGAGCACTATTATTATCTCACTGCACAGATGAAGACAATGAGGTTCAGAAAGGATAAATGATTCAGCTGTTCACGGCCCTCACCCACAGCTAATAAGCAATGAGTGGGGACTGAACCCAGCTGTGTAGCTCCCAAATGAAAAGGCCTTCTTGCTGCTTACATCTGCTCTCTTCCTTCCTCCCAGTTGCTTCTTAAGCATTTGGAATATCTTAGACATTTCATAATTTTAAAAAAGAGGAACCTTCTTGCTGCTTATATCTGCTCTCTTCCTTCCTCCCAGGTTTCTCCACTGTTTAAGGCAGAATCAATCCACAGAAGCTACAGTTTAACCACATAGTTCCATCAAATCGCTACTAGCATCCATTTTCATTAATCATGTGGATCATGTGTGTGAACTTGCCTACTTACTAAAATTTATATTAACTCCAAAATCAATATTTGTGGCACTTTCACAGTTACATTGAACGTGTACAGAGGGCAAAAAGGTTGAGTTGCCCAAGTTGCCTATTCCCAGCTGAGATGCAACAGGGTGAGACTCTACCTTTTTTCAGCTCTCACACTGTAAACAAGTGTCATTTCTGAAGTATGTTTCCTGCCACATTATTCATGCTTTTGTGCTTTCTGTTGATTTCATTTTTTAGTCTGGCCCCCGAGCATAGTGCTGAAGTGCTGTCTACTGTTTGTAAGCAAAAGCAGGCTTTGATGTCCTTTATAGAGAAAATATGTGTGTTAGATGAACTTTGGATGGGCATGAATTTTAGTGCTGTTGGCTGTGAGTTCAATGCTAATGACCCAGCAGTATATGTTTAAAAAGAAATACACAGAAAATGGGTGTGGTGGTGCACGCCTGTAATCCCAGCTGCTCAGGATGCTAAGGTGGGAGGCTCACTGGAACCCAGGAGTTTGAAACCAACCTAGCAACAGAGTGAGGCTGTATCTCAAAAGGGAACAAAAAACACACAAGAAAATAAAAAATACATACAAAATAAGGTTGTCTGTTGGTAAAAATGTGACCAGAGGCTTGCAGGCACCTCTACTGGGCAACGATTCAGTACTCACTAATTCAATGTTCTTTGAATTCCTTATGGAGCACAGTATGTGATTAACGGGAAGCAACTGAGTCTCATTGTGCCTCATAAACAGCCTCGGCTAAGTGTTTCTGAACTAAGGTGACGGCGTGTCCTTCAGCGCCGTCCACGGGGATGAGGCCCTCGCGTCTCCACGTATTTAGTGGCTTAGCCGTTCGAAACTCCACCAAGCAGACTTCAGCGCCTTTCAGGCAGCCGCCTCTGTACTTGTTTTACCCTCTACAGAGGGGAACCTGGTTAATCAGGAAAGAACCTCCCTGAAAAGGTAAACAGTGAGTAGAGTGTACATACGGTGGAAAACAAATGGCTCTTGGTACCATGTTGTAGAAATTATCTCTCGCAGATAAAGGAGCAGGGCAAGCCCAGGTGGCACTGGTGAGTAACCTCCTCCATCACAGGGCCCATTCCTGACGTGTGCCCTGGGAGAAAACTCCAGCCCCACACTCAGCACTCTCAGAAGTGCGCTGTCCATTTGTCGTGTGGCACTCTGTGTCGACATCACACACCACGATGGCTGTGACCGCCTGCCAGGGATTGGGGTTTGTGGTCTCAATGATTGGGACTGCAGGTATCATTGCTGCCACCTGCATGGACCAATGGAGCACCCAAGACTTGTACAACAACCCGGTGACAGCTGTGTTCAACTACCAGGGCCTGTGGCGCTCCTGTGTCCGAGAGAGCTCCGGCTTCACAGAGTGCCGGGGGTACTTCACCTTGCTGGGGCTGCCAGGTAAGGAGGGCCAGGTGCCTGACTGGTTGAGGGTCAGGGGAATGGTGACTGGAGTTGGAGATGGGACTGCAGTCTCTGCATGGACACCACAAGCGGGACTGCCAAGGAGGGAGGAACTGCAATTCATTTTGAAAGACCACCAGTGGTGGAACAAGTGTACAGGAATTTTAGGGAGAGCAACTTTCTGGAGCTGTTGGAGCTTCCTGTTCCCCTAACTGGATGTACTCAATTCTCCTTAAGAAGTTTTGTTTTGTTTTGTTTTTTAATAACTCCTGTGTAAGCAATGGCATAGTTTCAATTATCCACAGAGAAGGAATCAGGAGGCCCAGACTTAGCTGCTTTCTTCCTTTATCCCCGAGAGTGCCCCTCTGAGTCGGGGACTGCCTATCTCCTTGATAGAGTTCCATCTTCAGGCTTCCTTATGCCTTGCCTCAGCCAGGTCAAGACACAAAGAAATAACAAGCGAAGACTTTAGTCATACAATGATTCACTATTTTATATAATCAACACTTACTTGTGGAGAGGTCCCTACAACCTCTGGATTCTGTGGCCTTACCACCCCCTAAATATGAAAGTATGCACCAGGCTGGGCATGACGAGGTGCCAAGTAAGGAGGAGCCAGTGCTGCAGGGGACAAGACGAGGGTGAAACTGCTGAGGGAAGACTCCCCCAGGGTGGACAAACAAGTGACCCTCAAAAGGGTCACAGTTTGGAGGGGACCACAGTACAGCAAAGCCATGAGGGTGCTCCACCCAAGTCTTCCTCAGGGACAAATGAGAGAATGACCTTGGCTAGAGGAGAGGGTTTAAGAGGGGACAATTATGGAAAGCAATGAATGCCAAGCTAAGGTATTGGAAAGCCTGTAAGAGTTTTTTTTTTTTTCTTTTAGGATTATAGTATTTTAAGAATATTAATCTGTCAAGAGGATACAAAAGAGATTGAAGCAAGAGGACAGTCAAAGGCAAAGGCAGTAGAACCAGGGGGAGGGGAGAGACTGGGGGTAACAAGAGAACATGAGCTAGATGGGAAGGTGACCAGCTGCTAGTCAGTGGGGGCTCCCCACCTGGGGCTGGAGGGAAGATGAACCATTCACATGCCTCTATGTCTTGCTGACCCCTCCTTTGCTCTGGGTCTAACATGGGCTTGTCCTTCACCTCAGATGGAAAGTACCCAAATCCTGCCTACAGGGTACAGCAGAGCTAAGGTCAGAGTGGAGAGAATCAGCCTGCAGTGCTGACATCTGAAGGTTTCAGATGTTCTTCACAAATGAGAAGTAACAACAGTAAAGCATATACTAGCACTTGAGTAAGCGACTGCCTTCCAATTTTCATGACCTTTTTAGCCACCTTCTAAGCATGGTGCTATTACCATCACCCTGTGAGACAAGAAAACCGAGGTCACATACAGATGTAGCCAGGGCTCAAACCCTGTCCTATCTGTACCAAAGCCCTGGTTTGTAACCCCACTAGGGAGTCACAAGGCACAAAGCAGAAATCTCTCCTGACCCAAAGTGGAGACCCCCAACACAGAAATGCCTTCCTGTCCTCTTTTCCTGACTAAGTCTAGCACTGCAGCCTCTCACAGACTTCATTTTGGGTGGGGTCCTGGACTAACAATAGCTGTCAACATCTCTCATACTTACATTCAAATGACAGCACAGAATTTTAAAATTTCCGTTGAGATACATGCTCTCAAGAATGCAAGCACAGATTCTCAGGCTCAGCGGGAAGAAGACACAACTGAGTCTTCCAGGGAAATCCTAGGCATAAAACTGATGGTCACTTTCCTCAATAAAGTCATTGCATGAGGCCCATAACCAATAGTAGACTTGTTCTAGGCTGACCAGATTTAGACAAGGTCCCTTCTTGGAGGGCACAGGAAGGAAAAGCAGAAAGTCTGGTCCTCTCATGTACACAGAAATAATAGAAAAATAAACAATAACATAGTAATTCTGGAGTTAAAAAAAATGTCTATTCCTCCAACAAACATTTGTTGAGCCCTTGCTATGTCCCAAGCTGTCTACACATGGGAACATGCAGAGGGTACCCAAAAACACACTTTTTAAGAGATGTCATCTACGTAGTACTTTTCAAAGATGAATTGAAGGTATCATTACTGGTCAAGTATACATAGACATGCTGTGTACATCCATCCACTTTACCTACAGTTGGTATCCTTTTGGGGAATGGTCAATTTTACCTTCAAAAGATCACTTAAAAATGTGTATATATTTTCTTGGTATCCCAGGTAGATATTGAAAGGTTCATAAATTTAAAAAGAGAGATAGATGTACGGTAAACAGACCATTGCAAAGCAAAGTTTCTCAACCTCAGCACAACTGACGTTTAGGGCCATGGAAGTCGGCACATGTAGGCGGCACTGTAGGACATTTGGCAGCATCTCTGTCCTCTACCAACTAGACAGGAGTAGCATCCCCACCCCACCCATTTAACAACCAAAAATATCTCCTGACATTTCCAAACATCCCCTGGTGGGGCAAAAGCATCTCAGTGGAGAACCACGGCAATTAAGCGTAGCAAGCACCACATATGGAACAGGGTACAGACTGCAAAGAAAGGGAAGGCTTCTGAGTGGAATGACATTGAACTGAATTAACATCATACTAACAAGTAAGTTACCCGAGAAGGCCAACAGGCAAAGGATTTCTCAGAAAGAGAGACCATCATCTTGGAAAAGACACAGTGGCATGAGAGAGTATAGTGTGTTCAGAGAATTAAAAGAGCTTACTTCTGTTTGTGTGTGAAAATAGGATAGGGAAGGGGGGACACAGTACAATCATATATGTTAAATGCTTAAGAATAATATGTTTGGGGGGAGTTTGGGGATTTTTCTGATTAATATGAGGATACAGATGATTAGGTTACAAGAAAAAGATGTTTAAATATTTGGCAAGAATTAAAAAAATTTTTTAAGCTTAACTATGAAATGGTTTTAAAGACTTAAATGCAAATATTTACTTTTTTAAAGACTTAAGCGGAAATATATTACTATAGGTAGCTAGATGGGAATATTGTAAAAATGTGAATTTGCCGCTAATTGATATATTATAATATTTATAATAGAACTGATTTAGACCTTGTTCTATGCCAGGCATTGTTTTAAGAAATTAACAAATACCAGTATTAATATGCCTAACTTATATGATTATATAAATTTAAATAAATTACCTATATACACTTTAATCCTTGCAACAACCGTATGAGGTAAGCACTAGTATAATCTCCATTTTATAAAAGAGGAAACTGAGGTGCGGAGAAGTTTAACCATTTCCCTAATGGTGCTGTAGTAATAAATGGCAAACTTTCTCCAGAGCCCGAGCTCTTCCTCATTGCAAGAATTCTTATCAAAATACCAGTAAGCAGTTCCTGACAGGAACGTGACAAACTGTGTATTTATAAGAAGAAGCGGGTGAGAGTTTTTTTTAAGGTTTTTTTAAGAGTAATAAAAAAAATTCAACCAAATTTTAAAGGTCGCATAATTAAAAGTGAGTTTTGGCATAAGGATGGACAAACAGATTATTGGGACAAAATCTAAATTTAGACATACGTGTGAATTTAATGAAAGATAGAGGAGGTTTTACAAAGCAATGAAGAAAAGGGAAGGTTATTCAAAGGCTGTGAAAAATTTTGACTAGATTTTGCCGAAGGAAATAGGAATTGCAGTATACACTTAGCAAAATAAAGCCCAGATTAATTAAATGTAAGAAAAATACATAAAACACTTTTAAATATTTCAAAACTATAAAATAATTCTAATTTTTTTTTTGTCTCTTAAATGGAAAGTCATTTTCTAAGCATTGAAACAAGGGAGGAAAACACGAAAGAAAAATAAGTCCATTTGACTGCATCATTCAGCAAATATTTATTCAACACATTTTTTTTCGGTCCCCATCCTCCCAGTTGATTATTCACCACATTTTATGCACCAGGCACCAGGAAGCCCATAAATTGAAACATGTTGTGTTTTTTTCTTTTTCTAAACCATGAATGAAATTAAAAAAGACATAACCAACAGGAAAAGATGTCTTTAGCAATTACAGCAAAGTATCAAGATCTTTGGCAAACAAATAATTCATATAAATTTATGGAAGAAGCGCTAACATCCCAGTAAATGACAGAGTACAAACTGACAAGAAAAGAAAAACAATGTTTCATAAATATCTGGGCTTTTTTCAAGGTTCAAGTCAATCACTAAAGAGCCACAAATTAAAACAAGTGATCACGTATAACTTAGCAAATTCATAACGTCGGTAAGAAATACACTCTTTCGGCTCGGCGCCTATAGCTCAACTGGCTAAGGCGCCAGCCACGTACACCTAAGGTGGTGGGTTCGAATCCCCAGCCTGGACCCGCCAAACAACAATGACGGCTGCAACCAAAAAATAGCCGGGCGTTGTGGTGGGCGCCTGTGGTCCC